>JARFIW010000507.1:4720000-4905000 GCA_036346225.1 Platerodrilus igneus | reverse complement strand
CCGAGAATGCGAAATTCTTTAGAATTGTCCGTTTTGAGGACTCGACCGACAGACAGGCTAACCTCTATATATACCCAGGTGAATATGAACAAGCTCTCTTACATCTGCGACTTGATTCAATGCGTTAAACAGTGTTTTTTTAGTGTGATAGAATAATTTAAAGTTTGCTCGTATATTTTGGTGATGTAAAACAGTTTGTTCTTTACGTGCTACCATGAATGTACTTTAGTGCACTTAGATACAAGGTAATAAAATTTAGTATCACTGTACCAATTAGTAAAATTTACAATGACAAATGAGTACACAAAAGTAGGCAGTTTTGGCGTATATTGGTGAAAGACGCATGAATTTCTTTGCTATTTTTCGGGGGTGTTAATAATTAAATTGTTCAAAAACGTGTCTGGATCCACGAAACAAGGGTCAGATATACACAGAGGAGTTCCGGAAAAGCCCTGAAACAACTTTAGATGAATGGTGATGGAGAAGATTTTAAAAGCGTTGAGAATCAGAAGCCGTAAATATAACCCAGTTGGAATGGTGTGATTAACAAAAGGGACGATGTACATTGTAGCTACGAGTGCAGTAACCTTCAGGTAAATTATACTATTTTGTTTGAACTTTGATATTTTTGTGTGTGTTGAATAACTTTATAATTGATTTACTCAAAATGGACAGTAGTGAAATTGTACTAACAATAAAATTTTAATTTTAAGGTGAAATTTGCTTGTTTAAGTAGAAAGGGTATTTAGTATTGATGTTCTGGATTATGATGAAAATTTGGGTATGTCTTTGAGCTCAATTAGACGAACCTGGTTAATTAACGTAAAGGGGTGGTAGATGCTCCCTTTGTACTCAGACTCAGGTCTGCATATATTGTTATAGTAATTAGTAGGCATCCTACAAGGACTTTAATTCTGGATGCACATTAAAATGATAACAAATTTAAATCTTGAAATTTTCTGATACTGAAATTTATGCTGAATTTTAATTTTGAAATTTTAATGTATTGTGAATATTGATGTAAATAGAGTTAACGTTGATGTTTGTGGTAGGAATGTGTTTGTTTTTTCTTATGTATGAGGATGAAGGTTTAACTAGAGGAGCAGCCGAGGCGATTAACAGAAGAAAGTCAATGGACCAACACAGTTAAGGTAATGAATAGCTTTTTGTAGGATTCACAGCATTCTTGACATCCAATTCGTAGGGGCTCGATTCGAAAAGCGGAGTACCCGGATTTTGGTGGTATCACAGCATTCTTTGACGCCCAATTCGTGACGGACCGACAATAATACAGGGAAACACAGTAATATATATATATATATATATATATATATATTATCTATATAGTATGTTTGTGTGTGTGCATGTGCGTGTGCGTGTAGGTGTGCGTATGCGTGTGCGTGTGCGTGCGCGTACGCGTGTGCGTGTGTGTAATTTCAATACAAGTCCTTAATGTGTACTATAACTTACTCCTTTTTAAATCTATTTATTCCAGTTCTAAACTTCTTTTTTTAATCGCTAATATATATACAGACCAAACAGGTTCTGTTTGGTTCCTATAAAATTTCAGACTTCAAACCATTTTTCACATTACATTTTCAAATAAATATAAAATCACTTTTCGGTTAAAAGGTTCAAAGAATCGCTATTGTAATAAATCATTTAAACGTTAACAACTAATTTGCGACATCTGAAAGTTTCTAGGGCCTTATAAAGAACGAAAGAGATATATTTTTCTAATTGGATATAAACATGTCAATCACTTGGAAGTGCGTTATCGTAATTCAACAAAATAGCCATTTCATAGCCTACCTGTGTTCTAATATGAACATATAGTCCTTTGAATATAAAAGTTGGTATCAAATGACCCGATTTGTGTCTGAACGATAGATATGCTTATTTAACCCTTTGTAGATTCACATAAAGAAGCAATACCGTTTCTTAACTTTAGTCTGCGAATTAATTATCCGACCACGTGCAATAGAATCTGCCATATTTTGCGAGTTCCTATATTTAATTAGTCCCACTCGTCGTAATCAAATAAGGGTTTAGACAGTTGCTTTTTAAAATAGATGCGTTATCTTTTGCTAATTCACCGACCCCTGAACGTATTGCCCTAAAAATTGATATTGTCTGATTAGTTTATTATAAAATTTAATTTGACAAGGTTAGCCTTTACCTTGCTAGCTTTCTAAGTTCCATACTAACTACTGATAATATTTCTAAACTAGTATCAGACTGAGAATCGTCAACTGGAAAGTCGAAGGGTAAATCGACGACGCCTAGATAAATGCAAAAATATTTAGCCTACTAAACTTTAACATTCCTTACACTATCAAAGAATTACTCAAAATTTTTTTGCTTTTATCTAACTCACTGGCGTAGCATAACTCATCTACATATATTGCCTTTGTAGATGTCATATTCCATAGAAGAAGTAGTCGGTGGTGGAGTATTAGGAGAAGGACCACACTGGGATATTACAGCGCAAGCGTTGTATTTTATTGATGCTGCTTCTTGTACCATTCACAAGTATAAGCCGTCAACAAAAGAACACACACATGCATCGCTTGGTAAGATAATGTTCTTAAGAGTAAGTTTCTAACGATAATGTGTTATTTAGATATATCTCCATCAATTATTATTCCAATTGAAGGAAGTTGTGATAAGTTTTTAATTACTTTAATGCAAAGTTTGGCTATTATTACCTGGGACGGGGTCTCTAACGTAATTTCCAACATCAAAAAAGTTGCAGAAATCGAAGCTATTGAAGATCCGCGTGGTATCCGGCTCAATGATGGAAAAGTGGATTTTACTGGAAAACTGTGGACTGGTAAGCATCCAAAATTTGAAACGCACAAGTTTCGTATTAAGATCTAAGAATACTGGGTAGAAATGCAATTTTGATGTTTAATTCTACTTAATAAAGAAATTTCAACAATATGGAAAAGGACGACAAGCAAAATTTATACGGTAAAACAAAACACATATTGTTTTCAAATTTAGTACAACATAATTTAATCCCAACATAAGTTTTAAAATCGTCAACCGTTTTCAAACGTGATTTTAATCAACCTTTTATTTCGAATCATATGCCTCTCTCACTTTACATTATAAAACTTTTAAATCATATTTATTTTCTAACCTATTCCATATTAGCTTTATACCTCCACCAATGTAACTATGTATATGTGTTTTATTTACCCCTGTAATATCCTTTGATAATTATAAACTCTTATGCGTTTGCTGATAAACATATAGCTTTTATAGCGTCCAATCATTACTTGTCGCTTTAAATATATTATTCCCACAAATAAATTTCAGCAACTTAAAACTGATGAAGGATGTTTCGAACGTGTTTTATTATGAAATTCAGAGTAAAAAAAAAATCTTAACGGTTTAACACCAATTCAACTTTAACTTAAAATACCGTTACCAGGAAATGTAATTTGAAATTAAAATGAAAAGCGTTTAATGCCCTTCAAGTTTATAATAAAATATACATTGTTATTAAAGTTTAGCATGAACAGAATAATACCAAACAACATTTGAAATTTATGTACCCAGATTGAATTAAATAATTGATTATTTTACTGTCAGGTGTTGAAATTAAAGTGTTCTTGATTAGAAAAAATTAATTGAAGTTACTTTTTACAATTGTAGTAACTTATTATGTACAGTAATAATTTCTGTACGAAACTCTAATTAATTCGAGCCCCACCTTTGGGTGTCAAAAATTCTTTCTTGTACTAAGGCTCCACGATTGGGTCGACAAAAATTGCAATGCACGGAAACACCAATTTATACACAAATGCAAACTAAAAAAACAACAGTTACTTGTATTTAATTACTGCACTGTGGCTTACCATCATACCATCAAGGACTGCTACCTTGAGGAACGCCCCCAATCAGGATTGCAACACCCAGGACTGCAAACTACTACCATATCAGCACCAAGTCATCTGATCTACCACTTACATTGTATAAAATTTAGCCTCCAGCCTCTTCTATTAATTGTTGTTAGTTAACCAAATCAATCAAACAGACATTTATTCCATTTCCAAATTTTTATATTTAGCACACAGTGCAAACGAAAATATAATAGGCTGTACTTACATACATTAACTTTGTTTCAACTTGTACTAGAAGAACTTTTTCTTGGAGCCGTCAGCTGGTAGTACGCTGAGTGTTGTCTGCTTGCAGAAAAAAACTCAGAGATAGCTTTACACTATTCGAACTAAGAGATCTAAGAAGTAAGAGAGAGCCTACCACCATCAGCTGGGGTTTATATAGTCTTCTTCTGCCCCTTTAAAGCTTCTAAATTCTGGCAACTTTCAACAATACAAACAAACAACTTCTAATCGTTCATAATTCCTCGTAATTTTTTACCCAAACAACAACTGCCACCAAAATTCTGGAATTTGCACGATACAAACAAAACATTTTCTCCGTATCCTTTTAACTTCCGTGTATCTGTTCTAACTGAAAACACTTTTCAAAACATTTCCTTGAATTTCAACAATCCCACTCTATATATATTTTCTCCAACTGCCCATTTAAACTACGCCCCTAATGCAACATATTTTAACATAAGTACTACAACTTCCTATCCCTTACTTCCTACTGATTTCATTTTGGATATTCCTACCACGAGTTGTATCTTTTTCATTCTAACATGCATTCTACATCAACTATCCTTCTTACATTTTGCCTTTCCCGTTCTCAACGTTCAATCTAACTTTATCTCCCTTATCCTCATGTGATCTAATAATCTCTCTTTGTTCCTTGTTTGTATGTTCCATCTGTAACCTATCTACCATTTCCCCACTCAAAACAACCTTCAAACTATGTCTTTGTTAATACGTAGTGTTTCTATCCTATTTCTATCCATTCTAACAAAATAACCTCTCCTTGTTTTGCTGTTGACGACCTGCAAAAATAACGCTCTCCAACTAAATACTACTCTCTCTAAACTACGTTCAAACTATGCATATCTCACTTTTACATATTCTACTTGATATTCTTTCTTTGTCTCGCTGTCTTCACCCCAAATCAACTAACACTTAACACGTGATATCTTTCTCTTGCTTCTATCTATTCCAAAAACATCTTTTTAACGAGTTTAAATATTTATTATAATTATCAGCCCCGACCAACAACTTTTAGAATTCGTTTGTTATTTGTGAATGTTATCTGCCTCAATTATAACGATACTTGGAAATTCTGCGACAGTTACACTTGGTGCTTCGAAATACTTTCACTACTTCTCGTAAATAATATAATATAACAGCCACTTAACTATTGTAAACAATTACGCCAAAACTAACGGTTTAAAATGCTCAAGCTTTTTGAAAATATTCCTCTTCGCTATAATTACATCCTAAAGTTGAATATGAAATTGCAAATGTTAAAGCTTTATATTTATGGTCTACCCTTATAGACGATGATGGTTAAATATGTTTCTTGTTTATAATATGACTTTTGTAAAGCTATCTTACACACGGACTGTTTATAATTAAGGGATTATACTCAATTCCATCATAACACACGCTAAAGAATGATGCTAAATTAACTTGAAATATTACAGTACTCTTATTAATTTCTATGCTAGAGATTTGAAAAGCATTTCAAATTGCAGATGGTTGTTTCTACATGCCGAATCACTAAATAAATTATCAAATGAATTCGTTTTAACACTCAAATATCACAGAAATATATACACATATAAATATATATTGCTGTAAATAAATTACGAAATGAAACGAGCTCCTAAGTTGGGCATTAAAAAAGTGTTGTGTTCGGTAGCTGATGCGGCCTGACGTTGGAAACTAATAAAAGTGCTTTGAATTATAGCCTGAAGATGCCCGAATAAGGTGTTGCACCAATAACATTACTAGCTCAGTTTTAATAAAACGAAGAGGGTCAAGCAACAAACTATAATGACATGTAGTATTAGTTAACAAACAATTTTTTAAGTCACAATTGCTACATTCACAACATCTTTCTTTAACATACAATGTTTTCAAAAAAATTACTTACTACAAACGTTAAAATCTACAAATCGGTAGCACATCTTAAGTCTAAAAAATTTTTTATAGCTACTAGATACTAACATAGAGTCCATAAAATTTCTCTTTGTAATTAATATTTCACACATCTCTCTTATGTAAGTCACACTATGTACAAATTTTTAGAAATGAGAATAAATCATTTTTACTATTTCTTCTTAAATCGTAGCAAATCAGATACATTCAATAAATCTCTTCATAAAGGTCGAATTTTACCAAAATTCAACCAAAGTTCAAATCAAATTATCCACTTACAAAAAGAATATTTATACACACCAAATTCTTATGTAATCTAAACCACTTAAATAAACAAAACAAGCAAAAAAAGGTCGTTTAAAAAGTTTTAAAACAGTGATTTACCTTGTTATATGGTAAACTTATATGCATGTCCAAATCGTGTAATTAAACTTCATGCATTTTTCCAAATCAGTATTGTTGCATTACTTTCTCATCAAGTGTATTTGAAAATCCTTATAATATTTTTCTGTTTAATTTAAAAATCCATCTTGCAAGACTTTATCGTTGTTCATTTAAAAACTATTCCATTATTTACTTTAAGATTATACTTCTTATAATCTCAACATTAAAACAACTCTCAACGTAGTTTGTTATACTTGAAATTTGTATTAAATAGTGGTCATTCGTCAGCTTCATTAGATCCACTTACAATGTTATTTATCAGTTTTAAAAACCCATTACTATCGGTCGCCTAATATCTTGACGAGCAGTAAAATCTAGAAAACTATAAATTTCTTGTTGGTTTCGTACATGTGGATGATGTAGTTTTCCGCAAAAATGGCGTTGATTAGAACATTTTACTTATCGCGGTGATACTTCATTGAACTGTTTATCCGCTTATCTTATCTAAATTGTTGTAGTTCAGTCGTCTTGATTTATTACATCGTTAAATATCTTATCTCATTCATACTTCTTAATTGGAATCTTTATTGAATGAATATTTAAAATGCTGATTTATTATTTTGATTAATAGCCGTTATTGCTCGTTATGTATTTGATTTTTACAATGTTGAATGTCTTACTATAGTTCCTAATTAGAATCTTTATTGAAGAACGTTAAAATGTTTATCTGTTATCTTGATTAATACTAGTTATTGCTCGTTATCTATTTGATTTATGGGTTTTGGTACTTGAGGAATGAACCTTGGAATCTCTTGAACAATTTAGAATTCTCCCGAAGAAGGAAATGCGCTATATTTTATTTAAAATGCACGATTCCTCGTTATGCAAATGAAATGAACGCGTTTAAATAATGTATTATAAAGTAACTTCATCTAGTATTTCTTAGTGAGAGGATTTTCACGGATTTTAATTTACGTAATGTGCACTATTTAAAGACACTCTTGTGCAACATAAATAAGGCTTATTATATCATGGGTTTTGTTTAATTTACAGAATATCTCTAGTTAGAAAAGTTTCTACAATTACCCTAGTTTTTACAAAATTTCTTCATACACACGAACTGGCGCTCAATGACCTTTATATGACTCTTTATTAGATCAATGTGTGTCTGTGTGTGTCTTGTGTGTGTGTGTGTGTTTGCGTGGGTGTGTGTGTGTGGGTGGGTGGGTGTGGATGTGTGTGTAATTAAAGCAGTGCAAAGCATTGTGATACAAAGTAAATAATTATTGTGATTTATGGAGGGTTGCCCATAAAATTGTTTCACTCTATCTACAAATAACTGTGGTTAATATTTTAGGAAGTGTAATTCGTGCCACATCCTTGAACGAGGATTTTCCTAGAATTGGAAAGATTTTTAGCTTAAATAAAAATTTGCAGTTAAAATCACACGTAGAAGGGATTCAAGTATCTAATGGAATGGCATGGAACCAACATTTAAAAAAGTTTTATTATATTGACAGTCTCAAGAGAACCATTGATGAATTTGATTATGATGTTGAAAACGAAATGATTTGTAAAATATAGTAACGGTGTTATTATTTAAGCAATTTAACTTTGATTTTAGCAAACTGCAAGAGCGTCTTTACTTTAGACAAACATAATATTGACGGACTACCTGATGGCCAAGCCATAGATGCTGACGGAAATTTATGGATAGCTTTGTTTAATGGCTCAAAAGTAATAAAAATTGATCCTAGAGTTCCAGAAACGTTACTACAGACTATTGAGATACCTGCTAAGCAGGTGAGTATTCAATATTATTATTAATATAACAAATTCTAAAGACGGACTCAGTAAATTGCTGCGATACATTTTCTAACCAGACTTATTAAGAACACTACAGCCACAGAGCACTTACTAGGGTTACTGCAAAGACCATTGGATTTTGTTAGAATATTTAAATAATGCTGTAACTAAAGGTTGTTTATTCTGTAAGCTAATAGTAAATAAAAACAAATATAAGTTGTTAAAAGCAACAGTCACACACACGCACGCACGTTGTTACGATTTGTTTTAACCGTATCGTTGCTTCTAGGTCGCTATGTACTATTAACCATCTTTACTTGCTCGCTCCAATAATATCTTTAGCATCTATTACTTAAAGCTATTGTCGTTTTTCTACTCAATGCGTTTAGCTTAGTCGGTATTTTAAACACAGCTGTGAGTATTTTTGAACTTGTTAGACAGGGATTTCTTGCCATTCGCTGATAGCGTCAGCCCTGTTGGTTTTCAAAGATCATAGTATCGTAATCATTGGCGTCCCCTATAATTTCTTCCTTTAGTAGGAGCTCTTGTCCGTTTCTTTTCAGATGTAATTAATCATAGATAATGAGTCTTGATATATACGAGGGCGATTTTTTTTTCAACCTCCGATCGCTCCGTGCAGACGCTACGCGGGTAGCAGAAAGCGGGCATGCGCTGTAGGCGACTGCGCATCTCTTGCACTACACACTCCGCCATTGTTGACATTCAGGCGTCAGTCGGCGTTGTGCTTCAGCCACGTAAACATGTCCGCTATTATTGCTCCCACCAATTGTGAAGTGCGAAGTGTGATTCGTTTTCTACAGGCTGAAGGCCATAGTGCTGCAGAAATCCATCGAGAAATGAGTCATGTGTATGGGGAAAACTTCTTGAGTGATGGATACAAAAAACTTTGTGCACGTTGTGTCCCAAAAATGCTGACGGACGGCCACAAAACTCGACGAATGGCGTCAGCGTTGGAGTTCCTTGAGGATTATCATGATGAAGGAGACAACTTTTTGAAATCAATCGTGACTGGGGATGAAACCTGGATTTAATACGACACACCGGAAACAAAACGACAATCGCAACAATGGATGCATTCAACTTCACTAAACAAACCAAAGAAATTCAAACAAACTTTTAACAACAGAAAGACCATGTCTACTGTGTTTTGGTGTGTTGCTTGTGGAGCTTATGGAGCCCGGAACCACAATCACTGCAGCTGTATATTGTGAAACTTTACGACGGTTGCGTAGAGCCATTCAGAACAAACGAAGAGGAAAGCTGACCGTTGGAGTTGTTCTGATCCACGACAATGCCCGTCCACACACTGCTGGAGTAACTCAACAGCTACTCGAACAATTTGGATGGGACATTTTCGATCATTCGCCATACAGTCCTGACTTAGCACCAAGCGATTTTCATCTTTTTCCTGACCTGAAGACGTGGCTTGGTGGGAAGCGCTTTCAAACCAATGAGCACCTTCAAACCAACGTCAAGGACTACTTGAATTCATTAGCGGAAACTTTCTTTAAACAGGGTATCGAAAAGCTTGTCCACAGATATGACAAATGTCTTAATCTCTTAGATGATTATGTCGAAAAGTAACCGTAAGTGTACTAATCTTTTGGTAATAAAATTATTGTTTTATATGAACTTGTCTTTTATTTATAGCCTATCGGAGGTTGAAAAAAAAATGGCCCTCGTATTACGTACCGTAGAGCTTTCCCAAGCTCAGTCGTTGAATTTATTTGTATTACGATACCCACGGCAATACGTCACCGTCCGCTTAACTCCTTTACAGCTGAAAATCTTAGTGATTTCGCCGTATTGTGTTGGTAAGAATTCCTGCTAGTTAAATGTCATTGGAGTGATGTTTTGTTTTTATAGAGTTAGATCTCGTGTACACGGTCCATGGTTTATTTAGGTCTGGTTTCAGTAATTGTCCACAGTTAGGAATGTACGTAAAGTTAAGCAGGTGAGAGGGTGTAAGTCAGCCATGGTGGAAGTCGAGACCTGCTGGCTGATGTTTAAGAATTGGAAAGGTACTCTGGCCTTTTGGGATCTTTCTGTCACGAATCGTTTATTAGCATTTCCGTTGTTTTGCGAGGATTGTAGGACACCGTAGAAACTGTTTAAAGTGGAAATCTACTCTTACTTCCTGGGATTACTTCTGCAAATGTGCTGTACGTACACATTACGTATACTCTCTTTTCTTGCTGTGCTTAAAGTGGAAATCTACTCTTACTTCCTGGGATTACTTCTGCAAATGTGCTGTACGTACACATTACGTATACTCTCTTTTCTTGCTGTGCTTAAAGCCAGCTATTACCACTGCCGTGCCCATAGCCGGCATTCAGCATCGCACGGCGTCGTGCCCATTGCCGATGCCCCATAATCTCGGTATAAGGTTCGCTGTACCAACTGTCGTCGTCCTTATACCGTCCTCAAAGTCGGAAGTCCTAGATTCACGCAACGGAGTAGGTAGGTCTTGCAACGGCTAGACCACTGTAGTATCCCACCAGGTACTAGTTAGTGGGCACTGTTCACTGCCACATCGGTGACTTGGGACAGGGCCATTACAGCCCCAATATTAAACAGTCCTAAGTTCGAACACCCTTTCTTCCTGCAAACAGATGCTTCACGCATCGGTTTAGTAGGAGCCATACTGACTCAAAAGTAGGACGGTAAAGAGCATGTTATTAGCCATCTCTCGAAAACGTTGAACAAGGCGGAGAGGAATTACTCAGCAGTAGAATTAGGGTGCTTGGCTGCTTTGGGCCACAGAAAAGTTGAGATGTTTCTTGGATGGATGCAAATTTTATATCATTGCTAATTGTCATTTCTTGGTGTGGTTAGAAAATCTAGGACCCTCAAAATAGACTTGGTAAAAAGTGTTTATATCATTACCGATTGTCATTCCTTGGTGTGGTTAGAAAATCTAAAAGACCCTCAGAATAGACTTGGTAGATGGTGTTTAAGATTACAACAATTTAATTAGGAGGTTTTACATCGAAAGTGTTCCGAAAACGCTTTTCCAGATGCGTTGTCTACAGCACCAGTAGGTGCCGCGGAAGAGACGGATCTTAATTCTATCAAAACAAAAGAATCAGGGGTTGGTTATGACTTTTCTTGATATATATTACGTACCATAGAGCTTTACCCAAACGCAGTCGTTGAATTTATTTGTATTACGATACCCCTGGCAGAACGTCACCGTCCGCTAAACTCCTTTACAGTTGAAAATCTTAGTGATTTCGCGGTGTTGCGTTGGTAAGGATTCCTGCTGGTTAAATGTCATTGTAGTGATGTTTTGTTTTTATAGAGTTAGTGTACATGGTCCATGGGCTTATTTAGGCCTGAATCTCATTAATTGTCCACAATCAGAAATGTACTTAAAGTTAAGCAGGGGAGAGGGTGGTAAGTCAGCCATGGTAGAAGTTGAATTGTGCTAGCTGATGTTTAAGAGTTGGAATGGAATGGTACTCTGACCTTTTGGGATCTTTCAGTCACGAATCGTCTATTAGCATTTCCGTTGTTTGGTGTGGATTGTAAGACACCGTTGAAGCTGTTTGAAGTGGAAATCTACTATTACCTTCTGGGGTTACTTCTACAAATGTGCTCTACGTACACATTACGCCATTAAGTTTTTAAAACCTTTTTGTTGCTGAGTGGTATCCGCAGAGAAGCTTCATTCTCTACCAACCTCCATAGGATACTCTTGGAAAGGTTTCGTTTGTGGGTTAGAAGTGTCTTGACAACACTTTTTGTTCAAAAATACGTTAGTATTAGGTTTAGAATTTTGGTATCGTATGGACATAGTTCCAAATGTTCGCAAAGGCGTATGGCAACTTTCGTTCGAAATTCTGATAGGCCCTTCATTAAGTGGTATCACTGCCTAAAAGGACCTTTGTATCTTAAAAGCGGCACAACTGAAACAATTGGTTGATGAATTTTTTCACTCGATTGTCTCAAACTCGCTTGATTATACAAATGAAGTTCAACATAAAATTATTGTACCTACAAGCCAAAAGCTTATAAATCAGAGATATTATCCATTATCTCCTGACAAACAAAAAAACATAGATAACTAGATCACATATTAGAACAGGGTATTATACGTAAGTTACACAGTGCTTGGTCTTCACCCGTTCTGTTGGTTCCAAAGAAAGATCTTCGGAAAGTTAATAGTGTAACCGAAGGGGACGCTTCTTACCCTTTGCCAAATATTTGCAACATTATGAGACTATGCTAGGCTATGCTAAATATATGTCATCGTTGGGCATTAAAAGTTCTTAACATCAAGTCGAATTAGACCCTAGCAGCTGCCAATATACAGCTTTTGTTGTCCCAGGTAGAGGCGTGTTGGAATACGGTCCTTATAATGCAACGACCACCTTCCAGAGGCTTATCGATACGGTATTCGGCCCTGAAGTTACCCGTCTGTACTAGTGTATCTGGACGATATAATCTTAGTTGCCCATACTTTCTAGATGCATATTAAACTACTGAAAGAGGTTTTAAGCGTCTAACAGAAGCTAAACTAACACTAAATCGCGATAAATGTTTTTTTCTATAGACCTAAACTCCAGTATTTGGGCTACATTGTTAATAGAAATGGCATTCCTGTCGATCTAGTGAAGATAGAAGCTATTACTAATCTCCACTACAATTAAAGAGCTTCGTTGAGTACTTGGTATGATCGAATGGTATTCTAGATTTGTTGATCAGCATTCAGATGTCGTTGCTCATCTACATAACTTGTTACGCAAGAACAAAAATTTTCTTTTGACGAACACTGCCAAAGATCCTTCAAAATCATTAAAGACGCATTGGTAACGGCCCTGTAATGACATTTTACCGACGTCAACGCGATGTTTTAAGTAGTTATAAGTTAATTGTATGCATACTGCATGTTATAGCGCTTTTTGATTAATAAATACACAAATCGAGTCGGCCAAGCAGCGGTATAAATCAGCGCGCATTTGCGAGAGGGACCAGTCTGCTTTGCTGGCTCGTTCTGAAAGGTTATAGACCTTTTTACTACTGTGCCCATAGCCAGTGTAGAATAGTTAGTACCTACTGCACCGTGTCCATAGCCGGGGTTCCAAACCCAAGGACGTCGTGCCCATAGACGACGTCTACTCTCTCTTTTCTTGCTGTGCCTCAAGCCAGCTTTTACCACTGCCGTGCCCATAGCAGGCATTTAGCATCGCCCGGCGTCGTGCCCATTACCGACGCCCTCTAACCCCGGTATAAGGTTCACTGTGCCCACTGTCGGCGTCCTTATACCGTCCTCAACATATCTTATTTTTTCTTGTCACGGAGCACGTCGGTAATCCTAGACTCACGCAACGGAGTAGGTAGATCTAGCAACGGCTAGACCACTGTAGTATCCTACCAGATACTAGTTAGTGGCCACTGTCCACTATCACGCCGGTGACTTAGGACAGGGCCATTACAACCCCAATATTAAGCAGTCCTAAGTTCGAACGCCCCTTCTTCCTGCAAACAGATGTTTCACGCATCGGTTTAGGAGCCATACTGACCCAAAAGTATTGTTATTAGTCATCTCTCGAGAACGTTGAACAAGGAGGAAAGGAATTACTTAGCAGTAGAATTACAGTGCTTGGCTGTCCTTTGGGCCACAGAAAAATTGAGATGCTACTTGTATGGATACAAATTTTATATCATTACCGATTGTCGTTCCTTGGTGTGGTTAGAAAATCTAAAAGACCCTCAGAATAGACTTGGTAGATGGTGTTTAAGATTCCAACAATTTAATTACGAGGTTATACATCGAAAGTGCTCTGAAAACGCTTTTCCAGATGCGTTGTCTACAGCACCAGTAGGTGCCGCCAAAGAGACAGATCTTAATTCTATCAAAACAAAAGAATCAGGGATTGGTTATGACTTTTCTGCAACCACAGATCAGTGATACACAAAGATGTTACGTTTAGTAAAGGAAAACCCATTAAAATTCCTTAAATGACGTATTGAAGGTACACAGTTATATAAATTAATCCGTTTAAAGTTCCCAGACTTACGTAAAGAGGAGTTTTATTGGAAGTTAGTTATCCACATAGATTTTCGCAAGCAGGTCTGCAGGGAATACCACAATCCCTGTACTGCAAGCCACTTAGGTATCTATAAGACATATAATCGCAATTCTAACCTGTATTACTGAGAAAACCCCAAACTGCCCTCACACTTTCAACTGCATTTGGCACATCTCAACAAGGACGGGTAACGTACAAGTACCCAGATCACAACCTTGAATTTAACAGGATGTCAACTGTTACCCAAGTATACCACACATGACAACTGAAGAAACGTTAGTTTAAACCAGCTATTCTTTTTTGGTAGATACTGAGGTCGGCGAGACCAATACTACCCAGCTAAAGTTGAAAAGGGGGTGCCACCAGAAAAATGACCTGCACCTTGACTACCAATGTTCCTCTCCTTGCGGACATAAAATGTTAGTAATATTCAACAAGGCACGAACACACGCGCCCACATACATACATTAATAGTTTCCAGCCCGTGTTACAAAATATTTCACAAAGTCTAGCCAACTTCCTATTATTCGCAAGAGTTCAACTACAAGTACATTGACAAGACAACATGAATCTCTGAAATGAACTTATGGTATAATTGCGTATAGTTAAATGCGCTTATTATTGAATAGACTATCTCCAACATAGTCATAGATTCAAACGCGTAAGGCACATGAAGGTCGGTCACACCAGAGGTTCAATTTAATTACATCACAACAACTATCACAAACGTTAAATACTAGTTAATTATATAGGAACATCGGCTAGATAATAGGATAAACAAAACAACAACAAATAATTACGTTTAAACCAAGATATAAGATATGCAGTGGAATATGTGACTAATATGCTGAAATAAACCAATTACACATAAAATAAAAATGTCAAAGGCATCAGAAATATCAAACATAACACTTGTAGGCATCAAAAACATATTGTAGCGAGCTACTACTACCGCGTTTCTTTAATTTAACACAAGTAATAATAATGGTCTTTATTACTCACTGTTCACAAGTCTAATTAACAGTATATGCCTTATTTATAGATGTTTTCAGGACACACAATGAAGCACTATTACACTAATGAATTTACAAGCACTAATATCTTCTTAAACTATCTTCTTTACCATAGGTTCATTAACAACACTAACACAACTATTTGTTTATACACTTCTATTTATTTATGTATACTACAAGCTGCATGTACATTAGACACAGCATATCACGCTTATATATACTTCTAAAGCTCAAAACTACTATTACTTTACACGATATAATTTATATTAGACATTCAAGAATAGACTGCCTCTTGCATTCATTAGCGGTCTTATATATACTCTGGATTACAAGGATGACTCATGCTCCCGTAATTTCTAGAAGAATTCTGGAATCCTTGAGAATACGCTGTGCCCCGAGCGTTTGTATGTTTGACGGGTTGCCTAATAGTGGATCGCAACAATATCAAAATTTTATAGCACAAATACAAGTCCAGATTCAGGCGCTAAATGTTTATATATATATATATATATATATATATATATATATGTATGTTGGTTAAATATATGGGATCTTGTAGAAATTAAACACATCGTGGCATTACAAATTACAAACAAAAAATATACACAACATCGTTATGGTTAAATTCAATTACTAGCTTAAAACCAAAACAAATATAACATAGAAATATAACTGTCTATATTCAAACCTGCTTAATAATTTGATTAAATATATCTAAGAAAATAACATTGGTACAAACTGCTCGTAAAATCACAGTAAGGGTACATTTACTATTGATTCTACAATAAGGGCAATGCAATGAAAGTTCGAACTCGGTATTAAATACTAAATAAATATTATTTCAGATAAATAAATATTTAGTTTTACTCTGATTTAGATATTAAATAACCAATTTAAATAAATAGATATTAGTTTTAGGTTGTTAAACAAAACTACACACTTTTAGACATAAAACGTATTTGATAAAATAGTAAATTCACATGAAATTACATACCTTAAACAATCCACATCAAATTCTAAGTCAAAAGCAACCGGCAACCCATAAATATATTCTTCAATGATTGAATAACTATCGGTTTTACAATAAGTACCAAAATCCTACTCAAAATAAAGCTGGAATTACAAGATGTAATCAGATTACCATAAATATCAGCTACAGTATAAATATAAACTTATAAAACATTACCTTAAATTGACCGCCAAGGAAAGTTTTTCGATCTGCCATTTTGAAACTTAAAAACAAAGTGCTTTTCAAACCTGTCGACTAGCTCGATCACCCATACACATGCACTCCTACTCTAAATTCTGACATCCCGGAATGTGTTCAGAAACCTGCAAGTGGTTACTGGGCTATTCGAACAAATACCTTCAAATATCGAAATGTACACTACGGATCACTTCAAAGATAAGAACAATAATATTAAGTAGACAAGTTAAAGTGTAAAGAGTATGTAAAGTTACTTCTGAACTAGCAGACTCACTAGCCCATTTAAGCCAAAAGGTATCTTGTGGCAAAGTAACTTTGCCTGGTTAATATCTGCACTAAAAAATATCCGTATAAAGGAATATTTGGCGTAACAACGTAGGTGCGTACGCACGCACACACACACGCGCGCACATGCACGCACTTACTTCCTACAAATTTAACCCAATAAGACGAATAAGACTGGGGATCCCACGACGCATATTTCTTTTTCTATTGCGCCTGATACATCGCACTAGAATCTACTTCATCATTAAGGTAGTAGCTTTGCTGGCTACTTTTGCCCAATTAAGTGACAGCAGATGATAGAAAGCACAGGAATGATCCCTTTTAAAAAATTTTATATGGTACTTTATAATGGGACTGACTAAATATAATCCCTTCCATTTTAAATTAGATATAAATTATAACCTTTAAAAAGAGATATTTAAAAACAATGGAATGTCTGCTTACAATAATTCCAGACGTTTGACGTTATCTCAGTGGTCACCCAATTCTAATATAACCTTAGTTTTGAAGCACTTGTGGTTTGCTTTATAGGTGCTAGAAGTTACTCAAAGTATACTACTAAAAACGTTTTTAAAAATTAAATACTTAAGAGCTTCTTGGCTTCAAATTCTACCAATTTATATTAAATAAGTAAAAAAGTCTTTACCTTTTGTTTAATAATTTCTCAAAATTTAGGTTACATCTATAGCATTTGGCGGAGAAAACCTGGATGAATTATATGTAACATCGGCAAGAGGTGCTTTGGGTGATACCGCACCAGTAACGCCTGCAGATGGAGCTACTTTCAGGATTACTGGTCTAGGTGTTAAAGGTTTCGGTGGAACTCCTTTTGTATTGGAACAATCGGAATAGAAATCGATTCCATAATTGCAATAAAATTGCATATCTTAAATATTAAGGTTTCTTTATTTTTAAGTTATTCTTATATATATTTACATTTGTTTTTGCATGCGCCCAATATTTTATGCAAGAGTTTCATTTTGTAAATACTTTGTCTTTGTGTAAAAATTTAAACATTAAAATTTTATTACATATAGATAATTTAATTAAAGTGATGCGTGGTAACCCGAAAGCAATACTTTCTTGGGAATTCACTTTACAGAAATATTGGCGGAACAACAAATACATTGACAGTTTGTTGCCGCATTTTCGGGACGCTGTTGAAACAGGTGCACGAATGTAACGAGACGATAAGGGCACTATGTTTCTTGACATCATGAGAAGCAGGTGTATCCGGGGAATCGCTTTGTCCACTCAGTTCAAAGTGTGATTTTTAGTTATAATGCTTGACCTTCAGTTGATGCTATGAAATCTTTGCATTAGCACTACCACAATTAACCTGTTTCGTAGAGAACCAACACCTTTATCGCATAGAATGATCAAAGAAAGGATAAACTTGCTCTGAGGTTTGTTTGTAATATACTTAACAAGATCGTATATGTACATTGTTCCATTCTTGCACCATGTGTCTAGGAACTTTTCATCCTCAACAGTGTTAATCAAAAGCAAACTATAAAAACCAAAACCTGCCATACCGGTGAAACAACACGAATGTACAAACTATGAGCTAGGCGATGTTGTACTTCCCATAATTGCTGCACTTAACCGCTCTACTCTTTCAATTAATTACTGATGTGTGAGTGACATTGGACGCGTCGTTGGCGATAAGGTAATGGATTCTCAAGGACTGATATCAAATTATTTGTAGCTTTATTGGATACCTAGAGGTCAGAAGGATCAGAAACGTAAAACAGATTTGTATTCATGTCGGTCAGGGTGATTAACCAGGAAAGGTTGATGAACTGGTTTCACTTGTCAACGGATTGAAATTTCGAAGTAACCTACTGTGCTGACGGAGTCCACACTACGTTTATCTTTGGCATGCCTGGATATTTTGTATTATTTGTTATAAGAATCATTTTGAACATTAGAACCGCGAGTACTCTATGAGCTTTTTGTTTGTTTACGAGGTACAATTATTTACTCTGGCTTGTTATCTTGTAGTGGGGGAAAATTAATATTCTATTACACAAGTATTCTATACGACTATGAAATAGTCATGGAAATAGTTTTGTTTACATTTAAGCACAATATTAGTAGCAAAAATTGAATTTTTTAACAAGATGAATACATTATCAATCCTCGAGGACGGGCGTTTGTTATTATTGTAGTGCGGTACGTAAAAACTGCAAATTTTACAAAAAGTATGTTCATTAATTTTAAATGCCAAAGATAGCAATTCAACGTCTGAAGATTCAGAACATTTTCATCAATGGCTACTACTGCTACATATATGCTGACAATAATTACTCTAGTTCACCTTTAGTCAAATCACTGTTCGAAAAACAAATAACTTATTATGGAAACCTAAGGTCCAACAGAAAAGATATTCCCAAAACGCTACCTAAAAATGAAAAAGGGAGAAATTTGTGGTACTCAGAATAACTCTTTACCTATTATAAAATGAATGAACAAATGGCTAGTTTGTTAAGTACTGATCCAACCCAGACAACCAATTTTAAATCAACAGGAAAGAAAAACCGGCAGCATGGACATATGTTTAAACAAGAGCAATTATTGATTACAATAAAGCGAAAATGAGGCTACATTTTATTGATCAGATGAGTTCTTATCATTCCATATTAAAAAAAAGTTTAAAATGGTACCATAAAGTAGCCTTTCAATTTTTGCTTGGAACAGCTACTGTATATGGTTCCATTGTCTATAACAAGGTTAGATTCTCAAAATTATCTACAATGGAGTTTAAAACACATTAGTGCAAATTTTGGTACTATCCAGCAAGTTATAAAGTTAAAAACATACGGTTTATGACTTTCTGCGGCGAAAGCAACCTCGGTGATGATTCTGCCTTATCCAGATTTTATGCCATTGATGTCTAGCCAATAATCGTTGTAATGTCCTAAGGAAAGGGAATAATAGGAGGAACGAGAAATCCGAGCACTACATACGAAGTACGCGATAACGGCACTCAGAAAAACACACTTATGTTCGTGAAGTCTTGCACTAAAGTGTTCTCTTAATCACTCATTGTCCCAAAACCGTTTCGTTCCTTACAGGATTTGGGTTATTAAAATCTGATGATATCTTATATTCAATTAGAATAGAAAACGTCGTCACTCGAAGATCTCGTGTTCACATTCTTCCCCAAAGAGCAATAAAAATTCTCGGGGAGCATCTTAACGCATTTATGCATGTCAAAACGTTGTACACTTACGATGTACATAATGATTTATAAAACGAATCTTAGACCATAAAGGTAAAGGAGTCTATAGGTTATTATTAATTTTATGTATTAATTTCTATTGGACGGAAATTCACAAATTAAATATTTTAAAGTATAGCTGTTTTATTTTTTATGTTAAAGAACGAAGTGTAACTAGAAAAAAAATACGTTACAAGAATCATGAAGGAAACCTAAATTTTCGTAAATTCATGGTTACACCCTGTAAGATACAAGCGTACATTTATTCATTAAAATGCCATGCAAAAATGCAAATTGTGCGTGTATAAATAATCACCCTGTATGATATAAGCATATTGTAAATACATAGCAAATAACGTAAGCTGTATATGTAAAAATATTAATTGTAAGATACCGTAAAACACATTTAAATCCGAATGCAAATTGATACATTTTGATAACATTTGCTATAAATAGTACTAGCATTATGCATTTAGTTTAAGAAACTATATTCAACCCGTATTTTAAACCTCAATTTTCATATTAAATTTGTGTACTGAAACGTGAAAACAAATATTTTCTATAAAACCTCTTTTGCATTAAAAAGCAATTAAAGTTTAAATAATTGCTCCATGGATTATAGCAATTAATTCCAAATAAAGAATTTTCTAGAATGTAAAATGATGAGTCATCAGTATTTAGAACTACGTAAATAACGCATTAATAAATAAAGAAGGAGCTGGAACGCGGAAAATCCACGAAATATCTGATAAAATCAATTATGTTTAGCATTAGTATGCGACGCCACAATAATGGTATACGTGTAAAACAAGGACAAACAGAACGTCACCGATAGCTGGAACAATATTACGTAGAATAAACACCGCTATTTTAAACGCTAATTAATTTTTCTGTGAAATATTGCATCATGATGTTCCACATTTTTTTACAACCTTCTAGATATTGAGAATTTAAAGTATACAAAGAAGTGTTTATTCATTCAAAATTGATTCAATTCTGAAATTTAAATCGCGAGCTGTTGCTATGTGAAGATAGTATTTAAGCATGCAGTGGGCATACTGTAATTTAATAGTTGCGAGGCTGCAATGAATATAGAAGTAAAGCTTTTTTAAAACGCAAATTACATTCAAAAATGGAATTATTAATTACAATAAATAAGGAAAATTCTTCAATATTTCGTTATTTTAAAATTCTATTAAATAATTGAAAGGAAGAGTTAAGGATAATGTACTTTGGCAACTGCTGTTGGAAATGAAGATTTTTTAAATATGGAAAAGCTTGTGAGCTGAATTGACGTCAATTTAAAATAAGATTTTTAATTACAAGGAACATTTTTTTGTGGATTCTGCAATTATTATTTTTAGATTTATTTGTAACTGATACTAGAGTATTTGTATCCAGTTTAAGAAATTTTTTTGTGTAAAGAATTTTTACCAGGAGTCTGTGTTTAGAGTTTGAAATACTCTGACTTAATAGATTATCTGTCAAGGATTTTTTGGTCAAACAAATATTACAAACGTGGCAATAAACAAGACCAGGTAAACCTTCCATAGGAGAAATTTTGTTCTGTAAATTTAAAATAAGGTAAACAACTTTTTTTTGTAATAAATACTTCTAGAAATTATTTTATGTTTGAAAGAAAGAATGTTGTAAATGCTTTTATACGAGAGAAAATATTTCATACTATATAAATGCCTTGTAATATTGCGGTGTTTGATTTTATTATGAAAACTCCGTCAATTCCGTTGAGCTAACCAGGCTAAGCTAAAAAGGAAGGTAAGTAGACGATTTCAGGTTTACAAATTGCTATATCATTTTCATATCGCTCTTTTAGCGACGCTCAACGCTGTCACAGCACTCTTTTAGCGGCACCTCAATGTGCGGCTTTTTCATGTCACCCTTTTAGTAACGCCCTAAAGCGAGGCGTGTCACTGCAATATATATATATATATATATATATATATAATGTTGTGAAGTTTTAGTTCTGGTCGTCATAATTATCGTGAACGCTAATTTTAGCTAATCGAGCCCCTCCGTTGGGAACCATAATGTTATGTAGCTTACCTCGGCTGCTCCGCCCTTCCTTGGTCTCTAATCATCTAAAATAAAATCATTCCTTTCAATCATACACACAAAATAACTCAACTCTCAAAATACAACATCCTCTATTTTCATAAAATAAATATAACATTTTCAAAGCTCATTTCGTATTTACAATTGTATCACTTGAATTAGTGACAGATCCTTTTAAAAAAATTTAATGGAATATTGATAACCTCAAAATAAAACAAATATCCTATTAAAGTAATTGGACTTTTCTCATACCAGACGTTAAACTCCAGTCTTATCATGAGCACATAGTAAAACACTTTACGCTTGAGTGCAAATTTACAACACTGTAAAAAAAACTAGGTCCCCTTTACTTTGTACAACATCGCGGTTATCTTTATATTCATTATCCTTTTTCTACCTCAGCAAATTACCTTACACCTCTAAAGTCCCTTAAAATTTTTAGTTCATAAATTTTTAAAATAAATCACACCAGAGTACAAGAAAAATAAAAAGAAACACAGTTAATAACTACCACCAAATGTTTTTATCAAGCAAATTACCTGGTAACCATTTTCCTGCAGGTCTCTGCCAACCAGCCTTGCAGTAGATGCTGTCACGTATATCGTTAACCTGTGGAACCGCTGCCAGGTCAAATTACCATTGCATTCGTCACGCTGCTATCCAAATCTAACTTTATTTACATTAAACCCAATTGCCTCCAACGTCCCAAAAATTCGCATTTTTTTTCATTTATAAAGCACCAATCAAAACTGCTGCATTCACCAGTCAATCCCAAATTTTAACCAATTTGGTACGTTCCAATCACCCAAATTAACAAAAGTTAGTACTTACATACGCTTCGCTCGAAATACTTTCTATTCATTTCAAAATTAATACCGAACTTATCACAACAATTTGTGTTCACTTATAATTAATTATATTAACGCAATTACTGCACAATTCGAAGTAAACTTGAATACGAATAAAGAAATTAAAAATAAGAGAGTAAGATAGCCTTCACCTCGTTGAAGGTGGTTTTATAAAAACTCCTGGACCCGACAAACATTCTGGGAAAAGCACCAACCGCCGTCCACTTTTCGTTAAAAATCTCAAACGGTTTCAAGTTTTCTTCGAACTACCCCGCTCAAAACACCTAAAATTCATCAGAAAGTGTACAAAAACAGTCAACCGTCTTTGGATTTTCGCGAAAACTACTCCAACGGAAATCGACTCTACGTAAAATCACGTCTCTTTACCCAAACCATACCTTTTTCATCTCCCTTTCACCTATATTTTACCTTGTTCCACATATGCTACATTCTTACACATCCCCGTTGGATGTTTCCCTACCACGTTTTTAAGCTGCTACGCGTCTATACGTCACATCCAATGAAATCGCTTGATTTCTCTCCAGAAATTATTGATTTTATCCCCCTATTCAAAACAAGCTTATGCTTCCGTCCTATACTATCACGACAAAATAAATTACGTCTCATTCATACTAATGTGTTCTATACTCCATTCTTGTTTCTCTTAATTGCTTGTTTGTGGTATTCCTACTATAGTACCTTTAAGATTAAATCGATTCTTCAAATTTCAAAAGTTTTAGCTCTTCTTGGAAAATTGAATAGCTTGTTTATACTGTTTACATATAAACCTTGAGGTAAACAACTACTTGGAAGTTTTCTTCATGTGTTTGTTTCTCTTTCCAACCGAAAAGCGTTAAATTTGTTTATCGTAACATCTGCTATAATTAATACATAGAATTCTTTCCCTTGTTTTAAAATGTTTCTGATTTACTACAAATATCGATCTCATGCTAACGAACTATGCAAAAGCTTTTATATTATTTAAACTACAATTAAATTAGAATAATGTGGTATTTTTAACTTGTTGCTTTTGACCATTCGTGTCCTACTCTATAAATATTGTTTCTATACTATAAATAAATGCTATCCGTTACTAAATAAATGCAAAGCTATAATTAATTAACCCAATATTCCTAAATTAAATTGATTACGCTCCAACTACCTAATCCAACAGACGTAATTAACTTACTCGTCTATTGTGCATACATACCCTAGCTTGTCCTAAAATCTATTTATGTACTCTTGACCTATTAATTTCACGATCTTTCCCCTTATTTGTAATTAAGAGAGTAACTAACCCCTTAGTTCTTCTCTTCATTCAAATATTTAATCAATCTGTATGTACATAATCTATACCTAACCCTATTCTAACAATTATTATATACACCTACTTTAATTCGTTTTATTTAGCACAAGAACCACATCGACCTTGTTACAAACTATCACTTTAATTTTTATAGGTATGCATTAGAATTCGTTTGTTTGCCGTGAAAACCAGTCTTTCGTTACAATTATGCAGATGCAAATCTTTTGCATGCGCAAAAATCCGTTGGTAAAGCAATTAAAGCTTTAATTAATTAGCTAAATTGACTCTAGTGTGTGTTTAACATAAATTCATTTTTAAATAAAGAGTTATTCTCGAATTTTCAGGAAAAAATAGAAGGAAAATTCGTCAATCTTTATCAGGAAAGCCATTAAATCAATGAATGCTCGATTCTAATGTAATAAAAATGTCGTAAAATCTATAAAAACGCAATTTAATAGCTATATGTATTATTGAAGGAATTCGACGCAACCATTAACCTGATTGTGTTAAACAAAGACAAACAGCACGCGACGATACGACGCTAATGAGGTAATAAATCGTGGAATTCCTAGAAATCTTGTGTCCTGTAAGTATGTAATCTTTCAAATGGAATTCGGTAAAATCTTAAAAGAGTGAGGTAGTCAAAATATAGGTATATAAGCGAGAGCTTAATTAAAGACATTGATTCATAATTTCTCGTCAACCAAGCAATATGTAAGGATTAATTCGATTTAATTCATGAAGTCGCAAACATGTTACTTTGAGTAAAGTTATTTTATAGTATGCAGTATTCATTACAGTATTTAATATTAAACATGTAACTGTGAATAAAGAAGTAATTCTTAAAACGTAACGCTGCATAAATAAGCAACGTAAATATTTTTAAAACATTTTACGAATTGAATAATCTTCGACATTGATAGTCCTGATACAAAAACTACTTTAAATTAATGAATTAAAAGGAAGATGCACTTTGATAACTGATGTCTTAAATGGAGATTTAAAAAAATATTGGGGTTTTTGTGAGTTGAGCTTTTGTCATTAATTTAAAATCGAAGAAAGAGGTATTTAATAATTTTTTGTAAGGATATTTACCAGAAAGTTTGTGGTTAGAGTTCGAAACACTTTGACTTTTAAATAGAATATATGTCAATGACTTTTTGGCCAAACAACCTTACAAACGTGGTAATATAAGACAGGTATACTATCCACAAGCGAAGAGATTTGAATTCTGTAAATTTTAACCAAGATTAGGAAGAACATTTTGATAATTAAGTAAATAGGTGGTTGTTAGGAATAATGTTATGTTTAAAAAAAATTATGCTGTAAATGTGCTATATTATTTTGTATGAGAGAAAATTGCTTTTGAATGTGTAGATGCTGTATGATATTGCAGTGTTTGATTTCATTTTGTATATTACAATTACGTTCGTTGAACTAGCCAGGCAAAGAAACAGTTAGAAAGGTATGTAGTACCCTCCATACACCCACCGACAAAATTAGAATTGTTAAGATAGGAAGATAGTAAACTCAGTTATAAAGATAGTATGTAATGCTAAATGTATTATAAGTTCATTCAGGTCTTCAACATGTGCGCTAGCTTCCAATAGAGGAAACAGTTGGTTACAACATAAGGCCAGCAAAATAGTTTATAATTTCGAAATAGTCAAGTACACCAGAATAGCAATACAGGCAAAGTCCAAGCAGAACCCATGAGGTAGCTGCTGGTTACTAACCCGAAATAAGCATAGTTTACAATTTAAAATTGGGACAGAACCACTGCGAGACAAGTAAGAAAATATATCAGCGGCAGTTACACTCCAGACTTCAACTGATGAAGTCTCTTCAGAAAAAATTATGTAATGAAAGTAAGTCAATTGAAAGTAATATACATGGAAGCTGGGCCCGCTGGTTAGCTGTAGTTATAATTTATACCAAAACGTTAGGGAGGGTTTATGTATTAAAGAAATTGTATTAGTAGTCAATATATCCATTAATCTTGTAATTGTGATAATTAAACAAGTACGTCAGCTAGCACATCTCTCTTTCCACTCCAGAGGTACGGACAGTTTCAACTCCCTAAATTATGACCACTCGTCAATCAAACTCACAAACAAAATAGGTAACCGCTCGACCAACCATCCAGGCAAGTAGAACCGGGTTTGATACGATTTGAGGTTCCACCGATAATATGCAAGTACTAGATTCAGAGATCGCTACAGGAAGGTAAGTCAGTAATTTCAAATTTACAATTGGCTATACTTGTGTCACAGTACACTTAGCGACGTTTCTAAGCACAGGCGTTATCACAGCACTTAGCGGCGCTCTAACGTGCGATCGTTGTCATAGCAATATATATTACTACGATATCGCCCTTCGCCAGATGCACAACTATCAATTGCCTGCTGATCGCCACCTTTTTGTGCCTTTAAAATAATTTAAAATTAATACAAATAAAATTTATGCCTCGACTAGCTCAGTGAAACCACGCACAGAGTGAACGACAATATGATAACAGAATTTTTACACACTCCTCTCCAACCTGAATAAGACAAACGAAATTTACCAAAATTGTATAATGAACTAAACAAAATTTCAATTTTACAAATCTACGCCCTTTTTAATATCATTTACTTTTTATAGAACTTTTAATTCAAAATTAAAATAAATTTTCTTATCAAATTAGCTATTTACAAAGATTATAAATTTTTTACACCTTTTTATAGCATTTAAAGCCAGCAAAAAAAATGTATCTTACCACGAATAGTTTCGTTGAACGTTCAAATAAATAGCCTCTTTAAATATAATTCTACATACCAACCAAACTTTTTGTTGACCTTTTACACAAGTAATTTGATCACATGCAACTTTTAACCTCACTTCTGAACACACAAATTATGTAAAATTATAAATGCAACATGCTATAAATTGTATAAATATTTCTGACCTTATGTTTCTCCTGTTTTTTCTTACTGGGGCATCCTGATCCAAATTCCCACTTGTTCTGAAACTTCCGACAATTCGGTTTAGAAAATCTCTCATAATTGAATTCGGTAGCATAGAGTCGCTGACCAGCAACTTAGCGTGTTAACCCAATATTTAGTTCAATTCTTAGTTCGTTACTTAATACCCTAAATTAATAAAATTGCAAAAATTTTTTATTAATTATTTCTATACTTATACGTTTATATCAACGGCAAAGTTCTGTATAAATTTATTTCAACGCGCTCTTTACTATTTATTTCTCTTGAAATTATAATTTTTAATTACGTTTCAATTTATTGAACGTATATTTTTCACTAAAATTTGTATTCATGTAATAATTTTCTTCCAACTAGCATCGTCCGCCCGTCGATTATTAAATGATCCTCCTCTAGCTGCTTCGTGTAGTTTTATAGTTACAAATTCCTTCCCGAATGTTTCACGCGTTCTCATTGGTTGGCGCAACGCTATCAGCTGTTGGTGCGTGGGGAAAGGCATATCACTTATCTGTTATATCTGCAACCTGTTGGGTTTTGATAAATATTACATTCTATATACGTTCTAAATTGCACGTACATCGGAACTTTCTAGTGGGACTTAATTAACACATAGTATTTTATATACGTTCGAAATCGCACGTATATCGTCACCTCTAATATCCATACCTTATTTACAAATGCTTGCTCTTAAATATCGCATTTTGTATACGTTCAAAATCGCACGTATTACGGAACTTTCTATACTTTATGAAATATGCTTGTTTTTAAATGTTTGCCTATTACAAACTTGTATAAATTACACACATTGATTAATTTCTTTATGCAAATACATTTAGATTGAAAGAATTTTCATTTCACAGTTATTTTTCATCAAATATTTTGAGTTTGTATTCGTTTTGAGCTTAAGAATATTTTTAAATGTCATAAAAATGATTGGATTGCTTCCGCCATTATTTATTATATATATATATATATATATATATATATATACAGTGTGTCCCAAAAAGTTTTATACAAATGGAGAAAAAGTTTATCTTACATTTCACAAAAAAAATTATTCTTGATAAAATGCTCTGCATGACTTCTAGATCCATAATTAAGTACAAAATTTTTGAAACATTGGCTGGAATATGAGGAAAATCAAAATTATGATTTGGAGTGATAGTAAAATACGCTCAAATTGTATTGGAGAGCAAAATGTTCATTGAAATTTTTATTAAATAGCAATAAATTATGCCCACTTTGTAGATAAAATTAAAAGATATTCAATAAACACATGAGCAATTGTTAAATTATTGCGCAGTACGAAACATCGTAAGATCCCGTTCATAATAAGCGCCTGATTTTATGTTACTTATCCTTTTTACACACGTTCATGATAGAGTACTTTGGAATATCTAAGAACTGTTAACAAATGTCAATTGTTACATAAGTGTGTGTTTGCAATAATTAGAAATGCCAGTAAAATTAAGTATTAAAGATAAAATTGAAATTGTTCTCATTGTTGTAGAAAATTATAAAACATGTAGGGAGGCAGCAGAAATCTTTAGTAATCGACACCCCGATAAAAAAATACATTTCACAATGGTCAGATATGTAATAAATAATTTCATAAGTTCTGAAAGTGTTAAAAATAAATTTAGAAAGAAACATCGGCCATGGGTTCGAAATGAAGAAATTGAAACTGCTATGATGCTATCGACTGTGGAAAATCCAAAATATTCACTTCGAAGAAGGTCCAATTTATTGAATGTAAGTAAAAATACAGTTGCACAATTTTTAAAGTCAAATAAATTTAAACCATACAAACCCCAATTTACCCATACTCTAAAAGGAGGAGATATTGTACGAATGTTTGAATTTTGTGCTCGTATGTAAGGAGAATTGGAAAATAACAGATTTATAACACGACAAGTACTGTTCTCTGACGAAGCAACGTTTACGTCTAATGGTACAGTAAGTTCGCAAAATTGTCGATGGTGGACCGATGTTAATCCCAATTTCCATGTCCAAACCAGAGATCAATATTTATTTAAAACTAATGTATAGTGTGGCATTTACAAAGACAGAATTGTTGAACCATTCTTTTTTTGAAATAACATGAATGGAGAAAGATACCGATAATTTTTAAATAATCAGTTGTCAGACTTTCTTGATGAACTACCGCTAGATGAACGAGAAAAAATATGGTACCAGCAGGATGGAGCACCATATCACTGTAAGAGAACTATTAAGGATTTTCTCTTCCATACTTTTAACGGTAAAGTGATCACAAAGGACTTGGAGTTTCTTTGGCCAAAGGTCGCCAGACATAACCCCTCTAGACTTCTTTTTGTGGGGCTACTTAAAAGAAAAATTATACCTTCAGAGGCCATTTCAAGATGTTGATCATCTTGAAAGAATCATTAAAGATACATGTGAAGCTATAACTCCAGATGTGGTTAGAAATGTCATAAATGAATTTAGTCAACGAACAATCACCTGTTTAGAAAGGAACGGTAGATACGTTGAAGTTCCGTAGTATTTACATGTTCTCAATAGAATTTATTAGTTGTGATTTTTCATTGTTGATAAATTGATAGGAGGTTTATTATGTCTTAATCCTTTATTCAATAAATAATCTAATTAATAATATCTTGAATTTTTTTCTGGGAAAATTACAAATTTACAAAGTGGGCATAATTTAATGCTATTTAATAAAAATTTAAATAAACATTTTGCTCTCCAATACAATTTGAGTGTATTTTACTATCACTTTAAATCATAATTTTGATTTTTCCCAGTATTCCAGCCAATGTTTTAAAAATGTTGTGCTTAATTATGGATCTACAAGTCATGCAGATCTTTTTATCAAGAATAATTTTTTTTGTGAAATGTAAGATAAACTTTTTCTCCAATTGTATAAAACTTTTTGGGACACACTGTATATATACTATATAATTAATTACACAAGGTAAGTTGATAAATACTAACGTATTATAATGATTATAGTTATAATTATTATGATAATTTGGGCTTTGCATAAAAGTCTAGGTTACGAATTTCATTATCTACAGTAAAATTACTGATATAATAATTTAATAATGTCAATATTCACGTTAACGTATACTTATCAGGAATGAATGTGTTTATTTTTATAGGTTATGCATTTTTATAAAGTTTTATTCAGTTATACCTAAGAAAATGGGCAAAATTGAATCATTGTTAATAAAAACCGATGTTACTTTCGTTAAAATTATAGGTGACCTGATTGTATCAGGTATGTAAAGTGTTAAAACATGTGTGTATATGTGGATTTTTTAAATAATTAGATCTAAGATTTTTGTTGTTTTTGTATCATTTACACTAACTTGTAGTGGGAATAAACATAGGATCTTAAAAATTGAGTGGTTACATGGTAGTGATACCAGAATAAGTTGCTTATTGGTATTTTTTTGGAGGTGGGGTGAGTTGTTGCCCCTATATTTCAGATTTAGACATATATTCAGATACCTTTATTTTTTGACTAAATTACAAAAATACCATTTAGCTTCATTGTAGAAAAAGCTTTACGATTAGTTATGGCTTGGTCATCGCGGAGTGATACTTTATTCAAGAACGCATATTTATTGTGAAAACTCATTACTATAATAGAAAATAGTTTTCTAAAACTACAAGCAGACACCTTGACTTGAATGAAATTTGAAGTTATTAAAGTTATTGAAAATTTTATGAAGGAATTTGAATGGTCTGAGTGTATAGAAGCTAACATATAACATATTTACCATTGTAGTGCCCAATCAGAAGAAATCATTTCTGCTGTAACGGTTAATGTTGAAAATCCTAAAATGTTACTGTACAGCAATACAATATTAAAAGATTGAGTCTGTCAAGATCGAGTCTGTCCAGCATTTTAAAGAAATATCAGTTAAAAGTTTATGCGATACAGTTGATTTAAGAATTAAAACCTAACGGTTATGTATTACTTCATACTCCGTTAATTGGGCCTTACAAACAAAGTAAGATTTTCAAAAATAATATATAGCAACAAAGTTGATTTCTAAATTGATGATATATCTGAATTGCAAAATACGACAGTGAGGAAAATTCCAGCAAAATACTGATGTATCTGTATTCAGAAAAAGTAATTTTGTGGTGTTGTTTTTGGATGAGAATAATGATCGATCGCTATTTCTTCCAGAACGAAACTGCTGAAGAGATTATATGATGAATCTCGCATAGGACAACGATAACAGATTATTTGTAGAACAAATGTTCAAAAAATGAGGTTTCAATAGGACAATGCTACTTGCCATTGTATCTGTATTCAGAAAAAGTAATTTCGTGGTATTGTTTTTGGGTGAGAAGCATGATCGATCCTTATTTCTTCCAGAACGAAACTGCTGAAGAGATTATATGATGAATCTCTGATAGGACTACGATAACAGATTATTTGTAGAACAAATGTCCAAAACATGAGGTTTCAATAGAACAATGCTACTTGCCATGCTGTGATTGAAACATCGAACCTTTAGATTTGGCAATTAAATAGTTTCTCAGAGCAGACATTAATTGATCGCCTAAGTCATGCACGCTTGTATCACTGGATTAATTTCTATGGAAATTTTGAAGGAAGGACTTAATGCTAACAATACTCAAACCATTGAACAGCTTCAAATTAATATATTTCAAGCAATTGGAGAAATTAGATTGAATGTATATGAAAATATTATCATAAGTATTAAAAGCAGAACATTAACATACCGAACACATCGGAGGTCACTTGCCAGATATTATTTTCTATTATTAATAATAAAATTTGCACTTCAAAATAAAGCAATAAATTAAAACATTCAACGCGTTTTGTGTGTTTAATGATTAAAATAAATTAAAAAGTCAAATTTGGACAGCTTTTAGGTAAAAAAAAAAAAGATACAAAGGTGCCACAGGTGCTAACAGGTTTGACCAGGATTTTTGGGTATGTTTAACTCTGTATTTTTAATGACACCAGCTGTTGTTAACTCTTTATTACGAAGGTGTAGAAGGGCCACAAAAAATTGCTCTACTTATTTTAGTTAAATTTCGACTTCGATCTAGAAATTTAGTTAAATTTCCGTTTAAAATTACGTTAATTTGAAATCGAGTATGTGCTATACAGGTTGAGCCCGCCTGATTTCCTGCTTGAACATTTTCTATAAAATGCATATTGTTGATCTGGCAGAATTCTGTTGATAGCATATTATTGTAGGTTGTTATATCTTTAGTGAAAATTGTTATTGGATAAGTGCAGTTGATTGTTAATCAAAATGTATTAATTGTTTTATAATATTCTCCAATAGTTAAGTTATTTTTAGTTATACCAATTAAAAACATTCTTAAAATTTGAAGAAAATCAAAAATATCTCAGAAAGTAATGGATTTAGGTATAGGGAATGCTTAACAAAAATGAAAGGACACTTAATGAACTATCCATTGTAGCAATAAAATTGGTAGGGTACCATTTAAAAAAAGTTTTAAAAATTGCATTTTGCGACACACCCTCTATACTGTGAAGAAATTTCAAAAGAGTAATATTTACAAATATACTATGGTATATGGTAGAATTTTCTGCATCTTGAAAATTAACATAAGTTGTGTATTAGTGCGGTGGCAATGTATCTAATTGGGGTCATTTTTTCTAAAAACAGTTGAATATCTCAAAAACTAAAAGGAATATACAGATACAATTTGATATCAAATTAAAGCTCTTTTTATGGGCATTCCAAAAATGTAATAATATATGGGGTGTTCCATTTAAACAAATATAAGTTTAATATGCCCTGGAATTATGAAACACCCTGTATGCTTCAAAATATTTTTTAAATGTGCACTTTAGGTATGCCTAATACGCCTCCAAATTTGGTTTACGTAGCTTTTATAATAACGGAGTTATCGGCCGTTGCCCCACTAAAAACTTACCCTGTATGTACATAACCTCAAATTTTTTTAAATGGAAAGCATAGTTTTGCCCATGGACCTGTTTAATAGCTTTTGTTTTGCCGATTTTACTCATATACCACATGATGGAGTTATTCTTGCAAATGACGAAAATATTGAGGTTTCTTTTATTTTACATAATGAACTAGTTATATGCAATCACAAAAGCAGACTTAGCAGCTGTATTTTTTTATCATAACAAAAAGCTGCTAACAGGAAATATTAACTGATAAACAGATCATCCACATAACAACAACCTACAATTTTAAATTATACGGATTAAAATCACAAGTATAATAAATGGAAACAAAACTAAAACACCAATACTACAGTGAGCAATCAATAAACGAAATTAAACTGTTTTTATTTTTTATGTATATTTAAATCGTATCCAAGTTTGATTGTGATAACTGAAAAATGAATATATTGTCCCACATTGTACTGGTACATTGGTAAATACGTTGTCTATTAGTGTTCAAAAATTTTTTCCCACCAACTATTACACTGTCAAAAAAAACTGCAGTTTTCCGATAATCTATGACTCAATAGCTACTATCCCTATTAAAAACAAAATTTTAGCTGTGGAAATATAGGAGAACGGGTGGGGGAATGGTCATTTTTGGCACATTTTGAGCTATTTCATAAAGACTACTGGACCGAACATTATAAAAAAAGTATTTTTAGAAGCCTTTTAGAATCCTCTTTCAAATGATACCTCATACGATATATTTATTAAAACTTTTTTTCTTTTGAACGAATTGACCCTTGTTATTTTAATCTAAAAATATTTTTTCTATTTTCTAACTGTTGATATATGTGCGCGCCATAAAGATCTAGCACTGTGCCAAATTTCAAATTCCTACGTTGCATAGTTTTCGAGAAAAACCTCTGTGACAGACGAATGGACGGATACATGAGTGATCTTATTAAGGTTCCGTTATATCTTATAGGTAACATACGGAACCGTAAAAATTATTAAAAAATTACAAAAACATGTCAAACGATTGTCATTTATTGATGTTATTTCATCGTTTCGGTCATATTTGAGAGAGTTATGACGTCATCTATATTTTTTTTAAAGAGCAACCACCATTTTTATTATGGATTTGAGAAGACTATTTTTTCTACTTACATTGAAGTAAATATGAATATGGGCTACATAAGGAAAATTTCGAGAAAATAGAATTTATACTATACACAAACATCTACTAAAAATTGAAAACAAATATCAAATAATTACAGAAAATCTTCAAATTGGAAGCCGTTGGCGGCCTAACAATGACCAAGGCGTTCTATGAACTCTTTTTGAACTTCATCAATAACTTCCACAGGTATACGTCGTACTTCTTGCATAGTGTTCTCTTAACTCAAAAATTTATTGGTTAAGTAAATAACCCAATAGAAAATAATCGAGTGGAGTTAATACGGTGTCGGCCCTGTATTGGGGTACAATAACGATTTATAATATTATTGTCTAAAACTGTTGAAGAAAAATGCTCCATGATTTAATTAAATTTCGACATGGAAGTCGAAATTTAATAAATTTTGAGATCGAAGTCGAAATTTAACTAAATTTCGAGATCGAAGTCGAAATTTAACTAAATTTCGAGATCGAAGTCGAAATTTAACTAAAATAAGTAGAGCGATTTTTCTGTGGCCCTTCTACACCTTCGTACTTTATATTTATAAAATTTAGTTTGAGCATTTCTTTTTTTTTAGGTGTTGGTGGACATTTGCACCTGTTTGACAAAAGTTCTGCAAAGTTACAAAAAGTTGTAAAAGTATTTGAGGGTCAGAAAATTTTTGGAGTTCTTTTTAATTCGCAATTAAATGAATGTTTAATATATGGTGCAAATAAAATGAAAATATTTGTATGCGACTTGAGACTTGCAACTTTTGAAAAAGCTAGGTATCGTATGTGTAGTGACTGGATTTTAGCTGCGAAATGGTTAAATACTGAACAATATATTGCTACTGTTTTCATGCACAATTGTGTATCATTATGGACAAAAAACCTTCAGTTATTAGAAAATGTGTTCTGTCCAGAAAAATGTTTATTGTACAGTGCTCTCATAATCAGTGATAAGTGGGAAAATTTAGTAGTGCTTTCAGGGACTGTCTTTAGTGAAGTTTTGGTATGGAAGATAAGTGATACATCTTCGATAATTGACAGGCTTGAGGGCCACAAGGTAAGTTAAACATTAATGGGATGTATTGCTGATCATTATTGTTTGTGTATGTAAGCAATAGTAATTTTTATTTTAAGAGTAAAAAGTGACACATTATTGCTTGAACGTGACAGTTACCGTGCGACCTGACGGGGACTGTGACACTAACTTGAGAGCAATAATATCACTTTTTGCTCGTAATGTATACAAAATTTTTTCTGCAATCACTTAATAAAATAGAACTTTTTGAACGCACCATTCTAAAAACAGATGTATCGTTTTTCATATAATACTTTTCATTTATCAGGCAATAAATTTAGGGTATATCTTTATTTTACTCCCCCCCCCTCTCGCCCCGGCATTCAAGTTTTTTATATACGACAATGTTCTTCGCGATGCCATAAATCAAATGAAATTAGGCATCGCTCATAACACCTGTCATAATGGTGGGTGTCCAAAGTTGCCATTTATTTACATGTCGTGTACACATGTATTTTTAAAAAGAGGACTCTACGCCCATCTAACAGTAGGTTACACGGGGCATTGCGAAACTTTTATTTAATACTTTAAATTTTCAAAATTTCAACAAATTCATTAAGTTAAAAATTAATTTTTTGAAAGAATAATTTATATTGTCAAACCGAAAAATAAGATCATTTCATTTGTGAAGTATTACACAAAAATATCGTTGTTACTGTTCAAATCATTGTCAATTTAATCATAGAAATCCTCGTTATCTTTATCCAAGACACGGGTTATGCTACAATTTACATTATACTACGTTCCTGCAGCTTTTGTAAATTCTGCTGTGGTGTTAAGGTTTTGGCATCGGTATTTCATTATGAACATAATCAGGTAGCCAAGAAAAAACGATTTCATCCATCGATATTGGAGACTCATATGCTTCAAGTGATTCTAGAACCCTTCAACAGTATTAGCGTGTGTCCATGTCTCCAGATCTTTGAACGTATTACAATGACTAACCTCGAGATGATTGTCATCCATTTTACTTAGAATATAATATGATGACCAACAGTCGTTAATAATCGTTCCAGGTAGGATCCGCTTCTGAACGAAGTGAATGAGAGTTTCATGGTCTTTCTTCTCGACCGGTAAAAGAAAAAACTCTTGCGACTCACGTTCGACTCCACTAAATACCCATTGACCTTCCACTCGATGTTCTCGATGGTATTTTCGTCTACCAAATTTTGACTCGTCGATTTCAACAATGTTCCTATTAAATAAAATTCACATTCATGTTTGTCATATTAATGTAAAATTTAAAAATAAGGATAACTTCAGAAAAATGATTTTCTACTATGATTTACCAATTCTTTGAGTCTGATTGAAGCATATGTTGATCACAGCTTCACAAGAGCAGCTGTTCTGATCTGCACTTGTTCTGTTGCTGCTGATTTCACTTTCTTCTGTAATGGTTTCAATTTCCATGTTTTTCATCCATAAACGAATGAACATATGAGTATTTGAGCGATACTTATATGATGCTTTTCAAAGAATGTCTCAGTTCTAATAGATACCAGCTTTGTGTATTTGATTAATTTCCTGTGTGAATCTTTGTGGTAGTTCCTACATTTTCGAGCAAACTCATCTGTGTAGACAACAGCGTTTGTGGTTACCAACTCCATTCCTTTATCACATTGTTCAACATCATCACTAGGGGTTCAGTTTTGGAACTGTTTAGATGCGTATTTCCGCTGTTTATTATTCTGAGCTAACCTACACATTTCCCTAAAATCCCCGCAGCCTCTTTCACTATCTGTGTGTAATCGTCTAATCTAGGTCTACCTTTCCTTCCTTTCTTTTTCTGCTTCTAATATATCCCGCACTATTCCCTCATGCCTTAGAACGTGTTCTATCATCCTGTCTTTCCTATTTTGTTTACTTTTTTCTATGGATATCTTTCTTCTACTATTTCTAGAACCTCTTTGTTCTTAAATTTGTCTGACCATGATATCTTCATCATACATTTGTATGCATTTCAAAGACATCTACCATTTTCCTGTCCGCTTCTCTTACTCTCCATGTTTCACAGCCGTACAGTGCTGTGCTCCACACTTAAGCTTTCACCAATTTTTTCCTTGTTTTTATGTTTGTTGTCTTCCAACATTACAGTTGCTTTTTCTTGTTAAATCGCTACATTTTATCTTCCAATGCTCCATCCGAAAGTATTACATTGGCCAGAAAGTGAGTTTTTTTTATCTGGAAGTTTTGAATTTTGCCGAACCCTTATTGTTTGAAGCAAGGTAGGGGTCATTTTACGTGTGTGACAACACACATATGGAACTTACATTATACCTCTCATTTGAACGAGTGCATATGTTTGTGAAAAATGCTCCCCTAACATTTTTCAATAGTTACATGCAAAACAACTGAGCCACGAAGCCGCTTCTTGTTAAATAGAGCATGACCTTGTGCAAATTTTTCTTTTTATATCTTTTCATTTTTCCCCTATTGTTTTCTGAAAAATATATTCTATATAACTGATATTCAATGGTACGCAAGGGGGGGTTAAGCAACCTGACGGCTACCAAGATCTTCCACCACTTAGACACGTGCCAAATTAATAGTTTCCCATTGCTCCTTTCACACAATTAATATTTGTTGAGAATATTGCATCATTATGTTTTCTTTCCGGAACTGGTTGGACCGAAGACCTCCACTGATTTCTATTCTGAGCTAACCTACACATTTCCCTGAAATTCCTACAGCCTACATATTCACTATCTGTATGCAATAGTCTAATGTAGATCTACCTATTCCTCTTTTTTTTCCCTTTCTCTGCTTCTAATATATTCTGTCTTTAGAACATAAAATGACATGTCTTATATAAACGTCAACTTTTCATTGTCAATATCAAGCAAAAAAGCCTTCTTTAATCAGGTATTGTTGAAAAAACGTATTTAAGTGTGCAAGGAAATTTTTTGGCCAAAATTAGGAACATATAACTGGAACTTTTTAAGCTCCTGGGCTTAATATTCAGGGTCTAATATTCAGTTTTATTAAATTGCAGGTTAATCTTTTTGTTTGTGGTGTGTAGTTATTACCATTACTTTAGACTCACATTAAGCTTTAACGCGTTCGCTGCTGCTTATGAGTGTGTAGTGTACTGCGTAACTGACTTATTATTTGCAAAAATAATATGCTTTTTAGTTTGAAGGGTGTATTATTTGGGTAGTTATAACACATGAAAACAGTTTTGATAATTTTATGATATTGATGCACATTTGCGTCGTCAGCATATAGGAAGCAAGTACCTCCATTAAGTTAGACCCCCCACCAGCGATAAATAAATTAATACCTATAAAAAAATTAGGTGCTAATTAGGTGCTAATTAGGTGCTACATTCCAAAATTAGGTGCTCGAATAGTTTGGCAGGAAATTAAATTTGAAAAGGGGGGGGCTGACTTAACGTTAAGCTGGACCCCCATATGAAAAAACTAATTTGCAACATGCAAACTGAAAAATTAGATATACCAGAATTAAGTGCTAATTAGGTGCTCTTAAAATCAACAAAAACATATCACTAAAATAACCTTTTATCTTAATAATTAACTATATCATGTATAAGTATATGATTCGACAAGAGTAAAGTCCCATTAAATAATTAGGTGCTCTTACGACTGTGGTCTCAAAATACTCGTCTAGTAGCGTACTGTCGATATATCCAGTCGCCGAATTAAGTGCTCGTAAGGTTTCGCAAAAATTTTGCACTATAACGTGGTCCGCGTCACACGAGTACAAGAGTAAAGTCCCATTAAATAATTAGGTGCTCTTACGACTGTGGTCTCAAAATACTCGTCTAGTAGCGTACTGTCGATATATCCAGTCGCCGAATTAAGTGCTCGTAAGGTTTCGCAAAAATTTTGCACTATAACGTGGTCCGCGTCACACACGTACAAGAGTAAAGTCCCATTAAATAATTAGGTGCTCTTACGACTGTGGTCTCAAAATACTCGTCTAGTAGCGTACTGTCGATATAGCCAGTCGCCGAATTAAGTGCTCGTAAGGTTTCGCAAAATTTTGCACTATAACGTGGTCCGCGTCACACGCGCAAAGAGTAAAGTCCCATTAAATAATTAGGTGCTCTTACGACTGTGGTCTCAAAATACTCGTCTAGTAGCGTACTGTCGATATATCCAGTCGCCGAATTAAGTGCTCGTAAGGTTTCGCAAAAATTTTGCACTATAACGTGGTCCGCGTCACACGCGCGTACAAGAGTAAAGTCCCATTAAATAATTAGGTGCTCTTACGACTGTGGTCTCAAAATACTCGTCTAGTAGCGTACTGTCGATATATCCAGTCGCCGAATTAAGTGCTCGTAAGGTTTCGCAAAATTTTGCACTATAACGTGGTCCGCGTCACACGCGCTACAAGAGTAAAGTCCCATTAAATAATTAGGTGCTCTTACGACTGTGGTCTCAAAATACTCGTCTAGTAGCGTACTGTCGATATATCCAGTCGCCGAATTAAGTGCTCGTAAGGTTTCGCAAAAATTTTGCACTATAACGTGGTCCGCCACACGCGCTACAAGAGTAAAGTCCCATTAAATAATTAGGTGCTCTTACGACTGTGGTCTCAAAATACTCGTCTAGTAGCGTACTGTCGATATATCCAGTCGCCGAATTAAGTGCTCGTAAGGTTTCGCAAAAATTTTGCACTATAACGTGGTCCGCGTCCACACGCGTACAAGAGTAAAGTCCCATTAAATAATTATGGAATTAAACAAATTCATTATTGTTTAATTTTAATCGGTTTTTCGGTATGTATTTTGCTTATTTTTCAATGTATTTAACTGCATATCATTCAATATTTTACGTACATTGTACTCTGCGTGTAATATTTCTTCTTTTTATCATCGCGTCATGTATTAGGTGAAGTAATCAAAGCCGCCACTTGATATTTAGTATTATTATATTAATATTTTTAATGATAATTTTAATGTAATAATGTAAGGATAATTTATTTTAGGAAAGTTAAAGGATTACAAAGGATTTATATTAATTATTTTTGTTATTTTTACAGATATTTTATATTTAATCTTATAAAAATTTATACATTTTTAAAAATATAAACATATAAAAATATTTTCTTAATATAAACATATAAAAAATAAACATATAAAACATATCTAATATAAACATATAAAAATATTTTCTTAATTATATATATACACGTTTCCTTTATAAATATGGACGTTTGCTTGTCCTCGTCCGCGTTCTCTTCCTCGCCATTGTCCTCCACGTCCACGTTCACGTCCACGTCCACGTCCTCGTCCACGTCCGCATCCCCATCCGCGTGCTCGTCCGTTCCTCTATCGTTTTCATTTATATTCCAATGTTGGAATCTTCATATCTTCATATATAGTATGAATAGCAGTTCACGCTCTTGTGCGCGACTAATGTTTAAAAGATATTTAGGAATTATTAAATATGATTTACGAATTTTATAATTATTAATATATATGAATAAATAATGTTGGAAATTATAATCAAAATATTAATAATACTTTTAAACATTATCAATGCTTACTATATAGCTTTCTTCACAATGCTTGTGAAGTTATTTCTATATTTGCTTGTTCTGTAATTAAGAATGATGAATTTGTTTAATTCCATAATTATTTAATGGGACTTTACTCTTGTAGCTGCGTGTGACGCGGACCACGTTATAGTGCAAAATTTTTGCGAAACCTTACGAGCACTTAATTCGGCGACTGGATATATCGACAGTGCGCTACTAGACGAGTATTTTGAGACCACAGTCGTAAGAGCACCTAATTATTTAATGGGACTTTACTCTTGTACGCGTGTGACGCGGACCACGTTATAGTGCAAAATTTTTGCGAAACCTTACGAGCACTTAATTCGGCGACTGGATATATCGACAGTACGCTACTAGACGAGTATTTTGAGACCACAGTCGTAAGAGCACCTAATTATTTAATGGGACTTTACTCTTGTCGAATCATATACTTATACATGATATAGTTAATTATTAAGATAAAAGGTTATTTTAGTGATATGTTTTTGTTGATTTTAAGAGCACCTAATTAGCACTTAATTCTGGTATATCTAATTTTTCAGTTTGCATGTTGCAAATTAGTTTTTTCATATGGGGGGGTCCAGCTTAACGTTAAGTCAGCCCCCCCCATTTCAAATTTAATTTCCTGCCAAACTATTCGAGCACCTAATTTTGGAATGTAGCACCTAATTAGCACCTAATTAGCACCTAATTTTTTTATAGGTATTAATTTATTTATCGCTGGTGGGGGGTCTAACTTAATGGAGGTGAAGCAAGTTATGTGTGCTGTTCGACGCGAATGCGCGTCATTGATTTTTTAGCAATTTTGTTTTGGAAAAGGAGAATATTAATAAATCAAATATTTATTTAGGAAACATACATAACTCAACACAAAAAAGGCAAAAGTTATAAGGTATGTAACACAAAATAATGTTTCTAAAAGAATAAAAATATAAGAAATTTAATTTTGTTAGGTTACTTGCAAAACTCTATAAAAATACAAAAAAAAAGCACAATTTATTTCTTATGGTAACTTATAAAACAGTCTCCTAAACAAAGACCAGGTTTTTCTGGGCACTGTTTACAATAATATATTGTATCTCTCCTGATTTTGTTTTCAGAATAGTTTCAGCAACTTTTGTGTTTAGTTTTATTTTTTCCGTCTGTATCCGGAATTTTTTCAGGAATTTGATTTGTGTTTGATTTGGAAGTTTGTTTTGGTTTTTCCTTTTGTGTGTCCGTTTTCAGAAGTTCGTCCACTATGACTAGTCTGAAGTCGTAAAAAGTAATTTTGTTTTCTGGGGTTCTCTTGAATAAAAAGTAGGCATTCAACAATATCAGTTAAACAAAATGTACACCAATTTTCTTATACCATCGTAATGTTTTCCTATCCCAAGGGTAACAATCCATTATTTGGTTTTGCCTATCAACTCCACTCATATTCTCATTGTATTTTAGTGTTGCCAAGGGTTTGATCTTTTTATGGCCTCTCTTGTTCTTATATTCCACCATATCATTTTCAAACTTGTTGGTATATATAAAACATCTCTCTTATCTCTCCACTTTCCTATCATTATACCATCAAAGTATTTACCCTTCGTCTCTCCTTTTTTAAGTTTCATAGACACGATGTCTTTAGGATTCCCTTTCCTATCTGACTTCAAAGTTCCTGTACAGTAGGTATCATTCATTATTAATTCTTGTTCTAATCCGAAACTATTGTAGAAATTGACCATATACAAGGTATGACCACAATGTAGTCGATCTTTCATCAGATGTAGCACAACCTTCTTCACATGGCCTCTACCACTAATTGCATCTAATGCTCCAGTGTAAATAATGACATTTAGTATAAGTCCATCAGGTTCAGTTAGCATGTACAATTTTATGCTTTATTTGTGACCTTTATTTTTTATAAACTGTTTAAAAATGAGACGTCCACGCCACAATACCATTGAGTTATCTAACAACAAATTTTTTCCCGGCTGATAAATTTCTAGCATTTTCTTGTTGAAAAATTCTGCTCTGGGTCTAATCTTGCCAATTCTATATCGTTCACTGTTTTGATTCAAATTTTCACTATAAAAGTGTAAACAGCGAAGAATAAGCAAGAAACGAACTCTACTCATATGATCTGAAAAACTCTGTAAATTAAATAAATGATGGATTTGCAGTAATCTTGAATTCTATTTAATTTTATTGTGCCCGTGTGTAGCAGCAGACCTAAAAATATTCGTAATTCTGCAACAATTAGAGGTATCCATCTTGTGATTCTAGATTTTTCAGATATTCATGACAAAAAATATTTATTAGTTACTTCTACTACTAAGTTATAGAAGTGTCTGCAATTAAATGGAAGAACTCGGGAGGCGAATTGCTCTCTGGTGTTGCTACTAATAGCCCTGGTTGTTTGGTAAATTGAAACTGCTTCATAATATTTGGTTCCTTTTTCCACACGTTTGCAGCTATCCCGCCATTATTTTCTTGTTACCAACAACAGTGGAACAGCAGCTGGCTCAGCTGCAATTTCTAAAAAACAAATTGGAATAAAATTTTATAACTATCCTAGACATAATTTCAAATCAAATCTAAATATAATATCGAATAATAGAAAATAATAAATATTCAAGTAGATACCTTCATCGCTTTCCTCAGAATCACCGGATGAATTGTCTGTGTCTACTCAATATTCGTCATCTTCATCAAAATCTTTGTATAACAAGCTCTCCAACTCTTCGCAAGTTAATTTTTTGGGGGTTTAAAATGTTCTTTGTCGTTTGAGACGAGAAGGACCTGCTTTGTTATCACTCATAACGAAATTTCACATTAAATTGAACAATTAAAAAAAAAGACGGCATGTATAGCTCTTTTTTATAAGGCGTCAGCTATATACTACCACAAAACGAACTCCACTTATCGAGTACTGAACTCGCTTTAAACGATCCTGTTCTAATGCTTACATGTACATCGGGCGCATATTGGTAGCATTCGTAATGACTCACATGTGCTACATTCGCAGCGAACGTGTTAATGAGTTTACACACATATACTTGTGTACTTCCACTATGACTTCCTGAATAACAGTTCTTTTAAGTCATTTCCACTAATAGCCAACAATGTCATCAGCAAATAAAACAGTAAGATGTGTGTCGTTTATATATAACCCAAATAAGAGTGGTCCCCGTACACTCCCCTTGCAGTACAACAAAGTTGTTTATATTTTCCTGCTACACCGATTTGTCAACTTTAACCCTTTGTTCTCTATTGGTTACATAGTTTTTTATCCATTTCAGCACTCTTTTCATATCTTTCTAGTTTAACCAATAATCTACTTCTATTTATAGTTTCAAACGCTCTTTTGAAATCAATGAATATTGCTAGCACATATTTCCCCTTGTCAAGATCTCTTTAAAAGTTATTGAAACATAATGGTAGAGCTGTCTTGCAAGAATGGTGTTTCCTAATTCCAGATTGTTTCTTTTTTAAAATATTTTTTTATATTTATAGATATATTCAATCAACTGTTTATACACTACTATTTCCAAAATTATTGGATTGGAAACTTTTGGTATTGGTATAATAGTGTCTGTTTTTAATTTTTCTGGAAATGTTCCTTAAACTAGTGATGTATTCACAAAATGTAATACCACACGCCCAATGTTATTAATAATATTTTTCGTCTTAGAATTCAATATTTCAGAACAATTTTTATGAATATTAGTGAATTAACAATGACAATCACATTTTTCAATGTAAACTGTTTAAAATTATAAAATTGAGTTTACTATGTGGTTAGTTGTGACATCTTCATTTATGACTTCAAAGAGTTTAGTATTTCTTTTATGCTTTCCCCAAAGTAGTGATTAAAATTATTTAGTATATCTGTCTCTTTATGAATGGCAATTATGTCTATTTTTTTCTAAATTTACATACTTAATATTAGGCCTAAATTTTGGATTAATCAACGTTTTCAAAGTTGTCCACATTTGCTGTGGATTATTATTTTCATTAATTTTTTTTATAATGATACATTTCTTTCTTATTTTAAATTATTACATACAGTTTTGGCCCCAGAAAATCTAGCCGGTAATCCACAGAAAAACTTGGTGAAATATTCTGCTAAAAATACTGTTTCAGTAATATACCGAAAACCTCAACTGTACTAACAAAAATGGTTACTGACTAACTCAGTGGGACGGATGATGTGTTTTAAGAGGGTTCTGGAATGCTATTGTCTGTGAAACTTCTTTTAATCGGGAAACATCTTTGACGCCACCTAATCTTGAATTACGCGAATTTCTACGGAAAACCCTCATAAGGAATAACAGGATCATGAAAGTGATTCTGGCCCAAAATTCACTAGAAAAATAATTGAGTATAGGAATGCTAAACAAACCTAAAACAAACGTTATCAATAATAACACTAATATACCTATTTGAAACTGATAGCCGAAAGGAAGGTATCCAAAATCAAATGTTAAATTACTTGAATTTTAATCACACTTCTAGGTATTGGCAATATATTTTATTACAACAAAATTGGAACTATTACTTGCACATTAGTTGTGAAAAACTATACAATTATATCTTTATTACAAGTATAATTAAACGTTATTAAACAAAATTTAGAAGCTAAATATATCAAAAATTATTGAACTTGATGGAAAACGTTTCGGCAAAACAAAATTATTATCTAAATTCATGACCCAATAACAAGAACATACTGTGGATACATTTACATATTTCATACATTTAAATAGAAACAATTTATAGTTACTGTAGGTTATAGTTTCAGAAATTTAATCATAAATACCTGATGAGTCATTTTTGACTTATATAACTCTGACACTACTAAAAGCCATTATCTCTTGGACTTAATTTGTTTTGACTAGATTCTACTATGACTTTGAAAGGAAAACAAGCTGTTCGGAATCAACATGCTTTTGTTCAAGGTGAAGTTGTCGATTTAATGGGAACTAAGGCGTTCCTGAAATTGAAAGTAACCATCTTGGTATGATATTATCCAAACTTCATTGACTAATTGATTTCAGTTTGATACCTTTTCTTCAAGGTTAACTAATCTACTCAAGTTACATGTTATATGTTTGGATGATAAAGATGGAGTGCTTAGCCAAAAAGCTTTCCCTCAATAAAATGATTTGAGATACTTTCGGCAAAGTACGGAGTAATGAATTAAGACTGCAATCTGAAATTACTTGTAGTTTTTCTCTATCTAACATATGTTATAATATCTTAGTGAAACCTTTAACTTAAGCCAGAGCCAGGAACTTTTCATTTTTTGAATCGGCATAATTTTGCATATAAATTTTTCCATGCTAAGACGATGAGGTCATAGGCGTTAGCGTTATATATCATTAATTAAAACAAATGAATAATAAAACTAATAATTTATAGTACAAAGTAGTCATGATATTATTTCTTTATAACCTTAAAAACGGCTATAATGACTTTGATAACCTTTGAGTAGGAACAATATAAGAAACAGAAATAATCCTTCCTTAGATCAAGATGCATTTAAATTAAAAAATATATTTTTTAAAGGAAAAACACTAACCCTATTGGTAGGATTTCCCAATACAGAAACTATTAAAATGAGATATGATCATAACTATTTCAAAGGAATGTCGCATCCTGTCTAATTAATCAGATTTTTTCCAAAAAATTTTGAGTGGATTCAAACAAATCGGCATAGATAGTGAAAAACAAACACCAATACATCAACATCAACCTAAAAGTAAAAAATAAACCAAAAATGTGTTTTTGTATATGTGTATGTTAATCTTAATCCTAGTAACATTATAAATCCCTAGGTGCCATGGAAAGTGAGAGGTCGTGAAACATTTCCTCACTACCTTTAACAGGAGAGAACAGCTGTAGTGAACCTAATCATGTGCACAGCTCATACGGCCATGCTGTCTGCCATGCTTTCTGGTAAGAATGGTTTAGTTTCTTATCTATATCTTTATAAACTTTATCAAATTCAGGCACTCAATCTTTTAAACTATTTCTACTGTCAAAAAATAAGTTTGTCTAAATTTTCAGAATCCCTCGCCTTTTCGACAGAAGAAACATCATTAACCGTCTCCCGTCTAAAGTTAACAAAATACAGAGTCATATCAATAACTTCATGCACCGCAATGCGCCAATCACAACCAACTATTGGCAAATATTTGTCCTACGATCTATCATTCTCAGTTACATAAGCAAACATAGTCTTGAGTACTCAGTTTATCCTTTCGACTGGCGAAGCTTGAGGATGATAATGTGTAGTGACATATATTTTGATATAATGTTTTTGTTGGGATTTGTTAATTCACATTATAAATAATAGTTTCAACCCTTTGATGTAATCCAGATGGTAGGGAGTAAACTTTGACATGGAAATGTCAATTTGTTATTATTGAGGATAGATTCCGTTTTTGTGGTAGAAATTTGTTAATTTGAAGGTTCCAAGCCTTACGATTATTGATTATGAGCAAGGTTGTATGCCAATAAGGGTTACAGTAGGTAGTTGTTATTTTTTGCTATTATTCACTTATAAGTATTTAGGAATTTGAGCTGCTGAATAAATAAATTTAATTGCTATGCATTTCTGATTTGAACCCACTTTACTGGCAAGAGGAAATCTTTAGTGCTGCTGCAAACAGCCCTAGGTAATTGACTGCAACTCCAACAGTTCTTAAAAATATGGCTACGGAATTGGGTGTCGTTATCTACTATAATACAGTATTGCCCGAAATAAACAGTACTGAAATTGTAATTGTTTTGTATATTTAAAAAATACATATTATTGACACTTTATTATATGTTCTAAATGTGCACCTCCTCGTTCGAGACAGACTTCATAACGATGTTCTAAGTTTCTGGTCATGTTATTGAATAAGGGTTGTCTCAGGGCTGCGAAGAAGACTCTAACGGCATCCTTTAATTCATCGATGGTTTGTGGTGCCCGTTTGAAAACGGCATTTTTAGCCATGCCCCAAATGTATGCGTCTGGAGGTGTGAGGTCTGGAGAATGTGAAGGATAAGGGAAGTCAGTAAATCGTGATATGAATTTGCTTGGAAAATGTTCTTGAAGAAATTGACGAATTGCGGCAGCAGTATGGCAAGTTGCCCCGTCCTGCTGAAAAAATTGGTTTCGAAATGCCAAGTTACGTGCACGACAGAATTGACGTAGATCAGGGATAAATCGTGTTAAAATTTGTCTGTACCTCTGTTGATTAAGTGTGACTTGCCTACCATTCTCTTCGATAAAGTGCGGACCAATGATTCCGTGTCCGGAAACAGCACACCAGACACTCACTTTTTCACTATGTAAAGGAACCTCTTGAACCTCATCGGGTCTGGCAAAGCCCAGAAATCGATTTGTGCGACGATTCACATAGCCTGACAAGTGAAAATGTGCTTCGTCTGAAAACCAAACATTTTTCAAAAATTCAGGATTTTCATACTGTAACGCGAGAATTCTGGCGCAATATTCCACTCTATTGCGATAATCCCGAGGATGTAGTTGTTGATGTACCTGAATCACATACGAAAATGTACCCAGCTCCTTCAGGATTCTTTGAAAGGAAGTTCTTTTAAATCAAGTTGTAACGCTGTCCTTGCCTGGCTGACTTTCGGATTTTCTAAGATTTGCTCAAAACACGTTCATGGTTATTGTTGTTGTTAACTGTCCTGGGACGCCCCGAGTTTCCTTTTCGTTGGCACAATACACTACCTGTATTTCTACACTTTTCAATAACCTTCAAAATTACAGCATTACTTGGAGAACGTTCATTAAACCTTTGTGTGAATTGATCAGACACGTATAGCAAACTTGCACCATTACGTCGGCCGATTCCGTATGAACGAAAATAATGCTCTACCAGAAACACTTTCTCCTCTGTACTTAACACCATTTTTAACAATTAGCCCCTACTAATTACTTGTTTGAGGTTTACTTGACAGGTCTATACTAGCTAACTTGAGTGTGACAGCGCACGCATAAAAACACCGCCAACTTAGTTTCAGTACTGTTTATTTCGGGCAATACTGTATATTAAGGTTCCCCAAACAATAAAATTTTCGGAGCAATAACCGATGCTGTTGCATTTTGAAATGGAAAAAACAATGGAAATGTAGTAAAAGTATCAACAACAGATAAAACATAAGTATAACCTTTTGTGAATTTAAGCAGAAGCCCTTCTGTATCAACAGAGATCCTCTACCAAGATTTTGACAACAGAATAACGAGGCAAATAAGACGATTGGTAATTTCTGTTCTGGTTTTTGAGTCAAACAGGTTTTAGACTTATTAACATACTTAGCAACATCCACTCGGTATTGAGGCCAAAAATATTTATGTGCAATTTATCCCTAAGTTTTCTTAATCCCAAAATGACTCAAAGTATGTTCATCATGATAGCATTTCATAATTGTTTTGCAATAAGATCTAGGAATAACTTCTTTCCAGGCATAGTCTATTGTTATATTTGCAAATTTACATGGGGTATGTTTGAGGAAATTTCCTTCTTCCATTTCCATCTATTAAATTTTTCAGGATCTCGTTGAACGTTAGATAACATTTTAGCATACCAAGCATCTCGTTTAAATGAAGGAATTGCAATGAAATTTTTATTGAAGAAACCGTATCTACTGCATCAACTGTTAATAAAGAAATATCATTATCTTCAAGGTTAACTAACCTACTCAAGTTACGAGTTATCTGTTTGGATGGTAGCTTAACCAACAAGTTTTCCCTTCATAAAACGATTTGAGATATCGTTGGCAAAATTCGGAGAAATGAATTAAGACTGCTATTTGAAATTACTTGAGTCGTTTTTCTATATCTAACATGTAATAATATCTTAGTGAAACCTTTAGCTCAAACCAGAGGAAGGGATTTTTCATTTTTGAATCACAGCCATTCCATAGTAACGGGTGTTACATCCAGACACCATAAAATTCAATATTAAATAAACTAAAGAAGTTAAACAATTGCCTAATATACACCAACTCATAGTGTCCTGTGAAATTTATGGAGCTATTGATGTATAAATGTTTTATTCATACACTCCATATGCAAAATAAAATAGAAAATGTGCAGTAACGGGTGCTAGAGAAAACAGCCCTGATATAGGGATCAGTGTGATTAACCTTATAATTCTGTGAATTGAAACTATAAACAAAACTGAAAAATTATAACTGTTGGTCAAGATTATAAACATTGCTATGACATAACAATGTTTTTTATAGACAAAATATTAACAAAGTTTTAAGAGAAAAAGTATGGTAACGGGTGTTACAAGAATAGTAACGGGTGTTACACGATTGAAATATCCAATGATATTCCAAGATTTTAGGTCTATGGCGATAAAAAATAAAACCCAAATAAAGTGTAACTTGTTTATTCTCACAAAAATATGTTTATAGGGCTATATATAAATATTTTTTATACACATAAACCTAGATCTCAAACACATCAACTTTATTTTTAAATACATACAAAATAGTGAAAATTCCTTTGGGTTTTACATCTGCGTTTGGTAATTTACCAATAACTTGATCCAAATTTACATATGTAATGTACTCATTATCAGCGATGAAGTTTGTTTTTTCTGGTCCTTGGGATTTCAAAAACATTACTGACAAACACTTCTCTTTATATAAGAAGTTTCCTTGGGAAATTGCAGCATATCTATATGTAGTTCCTTCTGAACCAGTACGACCTCGCAAACTGGGAACTTTTATAAGCAAAAACATACCAGGTCGTATTTCTCTTGGGTCATCAATAGGAGACGTTACTGTAAGTTGGGGATTGGCTGGGTTGTCTTCACATTCTGAATCTGAATATACATCATTGTAACGAAGACAAACATGAAGCCCTCGTTGACAATTGTACAGATGAATCAGAGTCAGATTCATAGTCATCAATATCTTTAATTGCAACTTTGGTCATCAAAGATACTGATGATGTTTTTCCAACGAGGATGTTATTTGAATCATAGACTCTAAAGTGATGATTCGCTTGGATTGTTGGGATAGATAAAACACCTTCCCAATAGGTATTTAGTAATATCTTATGTTCTGATACCTCGGTTCTATCTACATAGAAACTTGCTATTGCAGTAACTTTTTTGTTTACATGATCGTGGAAGTCTCTTGCAGTTCCGATGTGAATCTTTCGATTACCTTTCACCGCCATCCAGACGTGTCGTTTCACAGTTGCACCGATTCCATCAACAGCTCCCTTCCCATGGCTACTTGCGAAAAAGTTCCATTTAAATGTTAGGCCAAAATCTTTTTCCATTTTGCACATGGCAGACATTGTGTACCTACTCTTAAATTGACCGGCACAGTTATCGCTAAATATTACAAGTTTATCGACTAAAGGAAAGAATGTCTTAACGTCTTGGACAATTTTGCTTAGGAAGGTATACACACAGTATTTACTATGGGTCACATCATTGCTTAGAACAACATATGATTTTTTTCATTTTAGGCAACCAAACACAACTTGTAAAAATACCGACTTGTTGGTGGCTCCAATGAGCTGCTTGTATTTCATCTTGATATGTCAGTGAATAATTTTCTGCAAAATCTATCTGAATTACTGCATATGTCTCTAAAGAATCGTTCTTTTTCAAATCCGAAATGCAAGTTTCAAAATAGTTTTCTTGCATTTTTTTAACATGACAATGAATCTTAAAATGAGAAATCTTCTTATCGAGTTCTTCGATAGCTTCAGCCATGTTTCCTCTAACAATAGTGAGCTGGATTCCACCTTCATCGGTCCACTGCTTCCAAGTCTGCTCTGCTTCCAACGCTAAATCTACTGTTAGATCAGTGATCTTTCGCGATGAACATGTTGAGCATTTACCTCATACGCAATCCTCGTTACCCAAATCACAACACAGATATTCTAAAAGTTCGTTATGGTTTTTCGGGAAAAAATCATTACTTTTAGAAATGCTATCGAGTAAAAAATTTACGTTGCTGTGATATTTACATACACAAACGTTATGAGGCATTTGAGACACTGGAAGAACATAAGCTGGACGGAGAGAAAAAAAACAGATTTTTTATAGCTATATTTGGATGTTTAATTTTGAATTCTTCTAAAGCCTCTTTTATTGTCATCACCATGTTTCTTTTCTGGATATGTATTCTCTTTCCAGTTTCAGGACATTTGACTGACTTCATATCTCGTTTTCCAGGTGCCTGTCTGCTTATAGGGTCACTGGTATAAAAGTCCCTTATACACTGAATATGTTCTTTGGATAAAACTCTAGTTCCCTTACGAGAACGCTTTACCTCACAGTTACTAAAATTTAAGCTCTTGAAGCCCATTTCTAAAGCAAGTTTTTTAACAACAGCAATCTTTTTACTTGGGCTGCCAGGCAAGTTTCTTTTTACTCTATTCATTGCTTTCCCGAAAGATTGTGGGCATTTGTAGCTGCCTATAGGAGAAATTTGTTTACTACCTTCACAAGGGCTCTTAAGTTTATTGCGATATTTCCTCACTCTTTCCAAAACCATCTTTCGTCTTTCTGCTAGTAATTGGTCATTTTCCGCTTCCTTAAGTTTTCTCAATTCTCTTCTTTGTTTGTCTCGTTCCTTTCTTTTGAAGGTGCTGTTGCCATTTTTCTTTATCAGCCTTAAGCCTTTCACGATGAGCTTTCATGAGAAGTTTTTTCTCGACTGGTGCCATTTTCTACAAAAAAAATAGTATAAACCTTTCAACAATTCTAAAGCTCCTCTAGCATGCAGTCCTTGTAACACCCGTTACCAATATTTTGTAACACCTGTTACCATATTTTCAATCTTTAATTGTCAAAACTAAAAAATCATTTTCTTATCATAATACTAAGAATAAACATAACCTCACTTTTATGGAACATTAAGTGAATATGTGTTATGGTGTAGCTGTTAAATAAACTTTTGTATGTTTTTGGTAACGGGTGTTACAAGAAGCACTTCAAAGTAAAACTGAACTACAGTGAAATAATTTTAATTATCTTACCTTTATTGATTATGTTATACAAAGTTTAAACTTCCAACAATGAAACTGCACCAAAATTAAAGATGTCAGCTGACTGTCAATATTAAAAACAATGATGCCAACTTAGCTAACAATTCCATTTCAAATTACACAAAAAGAAGAGTAAAGTTGAAACAGTAAAAAAACATTAAATTATTAAAATATCAAAATATTTCTCTTTGATTATGAACTTTCGGACTTCTTACAGCAATGATATGCAAGTAAAATTAATCTAAATAATTTTTCAATTTTTTACCCTAAGGCTCATTTTAGTATGGAATGGCTGATCAGCATTATTTTGCTAGTGAATTTTCTTTGTACCAAAATTATGCGGTCGTTGGCATCAACATTGCACATTATTAATCAAAACAAATGAATAACAAAACTAATAATTTAGAGTACAAACATTAAAAACCACTATAATGAATTTGACAAATGAGTACAAACAATATAAGATACAGAAATAATCCTTCTTTAGATCAAGATTGCATGTATCCTATTTAACCTATTGGTAGCATTTACCTATACAAAAATGAAATATGATTATAACCCTTTCAAAGGAATGTCACAAACTATATTTGCTATTTTATTCCAGGTTTTAAAAAATATTTTTCGTTTCAGTTGTTTAATTTTCCTTCAATCTTAGTAAATACTTTTTATGGTTGATTGCTTTTCTTCATTTGCATTTTAATTTCTTTATCTAACCATGGTATTTTATTATTAATTTATTTATTTCCAATACATACTATTTTATCCAATGGTTGTAACAATATATATTTCATCAATATTAACACGTGTTAGATCTGAAGCCCAAGAACAATAAATTAATTCAAGATTTATAGTAAGAATTGCTTCTTAACGTAAATTCCTAAAATTAATTTAAGTTTGTATTGGCGATATATTTACACTGCAAATATTACAGTCTGTACCTGATGATCAGTAATGATAGGGGTTTTATGGATCGTTGCTACCACATCATTGTGATTAGTACATACGTAATAAATAAGAGTTCTACGTGTATTAGTTTGTCTCGTAGGTTTATTTACAATTTGTTCAACACCGTATGTTACGGGTATTACGGGTAAAAATGACATTACACTACGAATTTTGATAAGTCTAGAAATGACGGGCACCTCGTAACAATTTCAAGGGTGCATCCTAACAACAATGTTGTGAGAGAGGTCTCTTATGGAAAAAATGATAAAAATAAAATGTAAAATGACCGGAATACAAAACTACATTACAAGTACCACACTTACCTTGAAAAGCTTTACTAGTTGTCAAAAATAAAGGATGTCAAACTATTTTGTCCCAGCATCCGCTTTGGTATTTTTGCTACCTGGAAGATGGTTATTCCAGATAGAGTGCTTTCGATGTTTTAAAATCTCGTCACATCATCCTTTACTTTTTAACCATGTCTTGAAAACATTCATTAATTTTCTGTCGAATTAAAGCATTTTTAAAATAAAGACCTCTCCCAAATAAAACGTCATCACTGGGGTAGCTGGATATCCTTTCACAATGATCATCTTTACGTATCATATAAATAACTCCAAATAAAAATCTGTCTAAATTTAAACTCTATTAACAGCGAATTCCAGAAATATAAATACACCTACATTACATCCAACTGACTAGCTATTATTAACAAAACTACTTCTTTAAAAAAGATTTATCTGTATATAATACTACCATTCCATTGTTATAGTTTCCAAGATTGCAATATACGACATTTTAAATCTCATTTATTCTGGAAATTCCCTTAGCAGTAATATATAGATATACAAACCACAATGCCAACTTTTTCTTCAACTGTACCAATTTCCATTAAAAATGCTGAATTTTCACATTCTACTAACAAATTCTGCAAATAAGCTTATATTTACACATTTCTTATATTCTTAAAATGTTCGTCTTTCTTTCACGATAATGTTACGCTTAGGTGTAAAAAATATTTGTGTCCCTATTTCATAGTCCAACAGAATAATTATTTAATGGAATGTTAATGTTCCATTACATAGATATAGGCCATTTATATTTATAAGCCACAAGTACATAATTATAAATCACTACCAAACAAAAAGCTCAATTTTATTCACGGTTTAAAAATCTAAGGAACTCTGGCTAGCTCCACTGATTCACATTTTACTTCTCCGACCCGTTAGATCTCCCATTTCAGCTATTTAAATTTCAACAGTTAGTTGCAGAGTGCAACCCGCTTATTATTTTTTCATTACCTAATTTCTTTATTTGATGCATCATATACACAATTTAAATTCCATGCTTTACATGCATGCTTGTACTTTCTGACCTAATTATCCAGTAAAACTCAGAACAATTAGTCGTCACCACGTATTGAATAGCCTACAGTCTACATGTCTGCTGTCATTGAACCATCATTTCTTTCATAACTTAACTTCCCAACTTTTTCTAACTTAATCCTATATCTCAATCTCCTTCTTTTAAAAATTTCATTCTCACACTTTGTGCATCTCAACTGCTCGATTATCGAGTTCAATGTCATTCTGTTTATGTCTCCGGTCATCTTGTTCTCACACTTTAGTTAACAGTGCGTTTGTTTACGTTTGCAAGACAGCAGACAGAACGCCCCCCCCCTCGCCCGTGATCTCATGTTTTTGTAGCCCACATATTCGATGTTTTCAGGTAACTGAGTCATGTATCACCGACTATTTCTTTTTCCGCTGTGTCCAACAAATCTAATATACTTCCACTGTAAATCATGTTGTATTGTGGTCAATATCTGGTTAATAGAATGTATAGAGTTTAATCTATGCTTACCACACAAGTTCTGACGCTTACAGTCTATTACAATCTTTTATACAAAGTGGGTCCATATATTTTGTCCCTTTAAAATTGAATGTTCTTTCATTCAAATCTAATTTATTGTTTGCATAATGCAACGCATTACAAAGTCCTCAACAGACTTTGTTGCTTCTTATTGCGACGCTCCATCAAATTTCCTTGGAGAAAATTAGGTGATATTGTTTTAACCCTAATACATGTTCTTTTAAATTATTGACTCATATTTTGGAAGTGAACTGCATACTATTATTGCTGAATATGCATTAGGTAACTACAGTTTAGGTACGTATTCCTTAAGAATAATAATTAAATACCCACACCCACCCCTCTCCCGAGATTTTGGAAATGGTTCCACTAGATCCACACAAACCACATGTCCTGACCACGTGACTATAACGGAATTCAACTCACTACAAGATTTCTTAGAGGGCTTTGTCTGTTGGCAAAGATTGCATGTGGCTACTATATGCCGAATCCTCTTTTTCATTTTTGACCAATAAAATAAATGTTTTATGTGTTTAAATGTTTTGTCACTACTGTAATGGTCAATATCAGCATAGTGCTGCTGCACTAATCCGATAACTTGACTTATAGAAACACAAATTCTATAACCTGACAAAGTTTCATCCTCTTTTCTAAATAATATACCGTCATGCAACCTATACCACCAAAAAAAAATTATTATTTCTTACTGCTCTACTATCGGTTTCCTCTCTAGGGTCTGTCATACCCTTATCTTATTTGTAATCCATGGCTCCATATATTTATTCTCCTTAATAATTTTAACATTATCCCTCATTCCTTTTAAGTCACTGGTCATTTTTATATAAAAAATCATCATCTGAACTGCAATTAGGGGCCTCATTCCTCTTAACTCTACAATGTATACATGATAGCGCATCAGCAAACACTTTATCCATGCCACAATAGTATGTGATGGATAAGTCAAATTCTTGAATTAACATAATCCAACAGGATAGTCGGGTCGATCTTAACTGGCATGTTAAGAGAAAACTCAAAGATTTGGGATCTGCCATTGATATGACTTCCCTACCCAATATGATGGAGCGCCATTGCCGAAGCGCATTAACAGCAGTTAAGACTTTCTTTTCCATACCGATGCAGTGTACTTCTCTACGTTCTCTCGACTAGTGTATGCTGTAATATCACGATCCTCACTACCGCGTAACTGATAAAGACAAGCACCCAGGGAAAAATCTGATGTATTACTTTGTATACAAAAAGCTCTTGATAAATCCGGATGAACCACAAACGCAGTTCGTACACATCTACTCTTGATATTTTCAAAAGCAACCTGCTCATCACTAGTCCACCTCCATTTCCCCCCTTTTTTCAGCAATTGCAATAGTGGAATGGTATATTCAGCTAGGTTTTGACAGAATCTCCTCTCAAAATTGATCAAATCCAGAAAAGCACGTAACTCTTTAATATTTCTAGGACGTGGATACTTCTGAATCACTTTTACTCAACTTGGATCAATATCAACCCCCTTGACAGATATTAAATGTCCTAAAAAGGGAACCTGCTCTACAGCAAATAAACACTTATGTAACCTAATAACTATGCCTGCTTTCCTTAATTGACTGAACAATGCATCCAGATGCACTATGTGCTCTTGCACCAACTTTGAGTATACTTTTTCCTAATCTTCTTTGGGAATTAAACCACTCATAGTTTTTAAAATCAACTTTATTTACGTTTCAATCCATGACATAGGATCGTTGTCAAAATAATAAAAACTTCAAGATTGACATTTATGACATAAATTGAAGGTGACTTTGATGTTCCAAATATTTGGTTTGAGTACACTAAGCAAAAAATTTTTAAAGTTTAAAAGAATGATTGCCTTCAATTTGTGTTGCGACCTGGGACCGACTTTCTTTAGGTAGCTAATACGCTTAACGTGAAATCAGCTGCTTAATTTTTATTGGTGAATTTTATATTAATTCAATAACTTGGGAATTGGAAAACATTTTTTAACTTGATTGGGAAGTATCTTGAACTCCACCTTATCTTACAGGGTTGTTAAGAAAAAGCACTAGAAAGCTAAATAAGAGGATACCAAAATCTTAGATCAGGTGAGTGATTCTGTCTTAAAAATACCTAAAAATTCATTAAGAACCCTATTACTTACACATAAAACAAACCTTAACCATAAGAATACATAGACTTATTTAAAACTGCTAGCTGCAAAGATGGTTTCTAAATTCAAATGTTAAATGATCTGAATATTCAATCACACTTTTAGGTAATTGCAAAACATTTTATTACAAAAAAACTGCAACTATATCGTTACATTAATGAAAACCAAAAAACCAAATATAAACATTCTTTACACTATTAGTTAGGACCTGTTTCCAACTAGATAGCACACTTACGTTTTCATTACGGATACATAATACTGTCTTAAGCAAGTTTTAAAAATCAAATATATTGGAGATTTATTTAACTCGAATCATAACTGAAACACAGACGTACTACAGGTACATTTCATCAGTTTGTGCATAAAATTTCAAATGTTTTTTTTGTGCAAACACTTTGGTATAGTATCAGATGGATTTATAAATACCCGATGGGTGATTGACTATCATTTCTGTAAATACCATGACTAGGATGACTTCACCATCTTCAACATAGTTATTTCCAGCAGAAGGTTGTCGATCTCGGAACCTATGTCTCTAACATTGGAACCAACCCCGCTTGGTAAGGTATTGCCTGAACATAATTAAACTACTTTCAGCATGTCTGATAACCTTCTAATCAAGGTAATTGACCTACTAAAGTGGCATGTTGATGGGTTGAATGTTATGTATGAAGTGCTCTATGAAAAATGGGTCTACCCTTTCTAAAATAATTTGAAACATTCTCAGTAAACTTCCGACAGATGAATTAGACTGCAAAATGAAAACACCTCATGTCATTTTTTTATATAACCTACATATCTACGTAAACTTACATATAGTGCTACTAGAACCTGAAACCGGGACTTTCCATTTATTTGAGGCAGCACAAATCTGTCTACGGCCTGTCTTCTTGTCTCCCCGATGAGATTACCAGCATCAGCATGATGCCTTACTAATCAAAACAAATGAATGATGAACTGTACTAATTTAAAACAAAGTTACGAAGATGAAATCGCCTCTAACTTTAAAAACTGACATAATAAATTTGCCAACATTTGAATATGAATCATATGTGATACAAAATAATTTTACCTTAGATCAAAAGTTTAGTAACCTAAAAATTGTATTTTTATGTAAAGGAAATAACCTAATTATATTGGTGGAATTAACTAATACAGAATCTATTAAAATGAAATGTGATTATTTTCAGGGAACGTCACAACATAGGCTTAGTACATTTTCTATATTTTTCTCCTTCTTCTCCTCACTTAATAACAGTTTACTATCATTGTAAAACTTGGTCATAAATCATATATTTCCATTTCGATAGGCTGCTGCTCCTGCCGTTCGTTTTCTTCATTACCATTGTTCCATTTTGTGCATTATTGTTATTATGGTATTGTACATAACTACTTGTATTATGCCTAAAATTTTGCTTTTTTTCTGTATACTAATTAGCATTACTAGATCTGATTTGTTCCTTCACATAGATGTCATCTATTTTACTTATATATTTTGTACTTCCTCTATTTTAGTGAAACCTTGAGCAATATTACTCCATTGAATTTCAGATATAAAATGATTCGAAATCGTTCTGATCAGTGTCACTTCTGGTATTGTTTCAACAAGAAAGCTAGCTATTTTTACTAATTTTAAAACATAATCTGCTCTGTTACTTCCCTCGCATGGTTCATATATTATTTGTACGTAAAAAAATTTTTGTTTTTCCAAGCTCCAATATCACTGTTTAAAAGCATCAGAAAAATTGGGATAAGTGTCAATACTTTCTTAATTGTAATGGTTAGGTTAATTTTATGCCCTTCAGGAATACCGGCATCAATAAATAATTTTTCATTTTTGTGTAGAGAAATAATGAATGTGTAATACCACTAACAGGAGCAAAACTTAATTGAACCCCCTGTCATTTTCTAAAATGTGTTAGAAAGTTTTTATTATCCGCAATTACAATGTTATGTGCATTATAAGTGGTAGCGGCTTTGTTTTCGTTAGCTCCTAGTACAACCTCATTAATGAACAAATTCTGTTTTTGGTTGCTAGAACTTGTACGTTAAATGTGTTTTATTGAATATTTATACCTGTAATTGACTGTTGATGTTGGAATGAAATAAATAAATAAATATATTTCTCATCAATTAAAACTCCTATACTAGATTGCAGTGCTGCTAAATTACGCTAGGTGAAAACATCTGTTGTGGCTGTTGCTCCTTTACCTTTGTTATCATTATTTATCACTTCGTGTTTGTTGGACATCGTTTCTACGAACACGTGAGTGCAAATTTCTTGGTCCATAACAAGAATGCAATAAATCACGAACACCGTGATGTAAACTTAATTTACATACAGATGAAAACTTTCAATACAAGTGCAATATTTTATCCCATATCTTAAAAACCGTCTAGCCCGTCTCTGTGTTAAAGTTGAGAGTGCAAATCGATCGCTAATCGGGATTTGCGTCCGAGTGGGTTTGTGTTGGGAGTGCGGGCGGGTCGTGGTGTGGTGGGGAATTTTTGCTTGCGTGCTATAGGGTGATTTTATCGCGAAAACCGTATACTAAGCGAGAAATGGGGGTTTTTCTGAAAATTATTAGATTGAAGCGACATATTCGTTAACGTGTTAGAAAAGCTAGAATCCCTCGAAATTTTCCGATCTGAAAAGCTGAACGAGCAGTGCAGCGAAGCCGACAACAGGCGGTTATCGTTAGTGCAAGAGAGAAGCAAGATCGAGTTGGTTTCCAAAATATACCAAACAACACTATCCGTATCCTAAAACCTGAATTATTAACGATTTGCAAGCTGGTACTATGGTATTTTCTTAAAACATTTATTAAAAATTGGATAATTAGTTCGAGTAACGTCAAAAACAGGTAATGAAAATCGACATAAACGTACGAGTGTGTACCTTTAAAATCTATTATGACACACTTTTTTCAAATTTGTTAAATTTAAAATTATAATTATCGAATATAGCTTAATAGTATCGATAATTGATTATTATTATACGAAAGCATCGCTTTTGATTATACACCGGCTATTAATTTCAGAAATAATTTATTATTACATTTGACGTTTCTTTATGAAGATAGCCGAGCGATTACAATAGAGCGTTGTTTGGTCAGAAATCGGTGTTAATACCTTTTATTAGTTTAATTTATTATACATATAAATTGCATATTAGTTGTAGAAATTATTAAGTACCGCCTTGACTTGTACATAAGTAACCCCCATCATTCACGGTCCAATACGAACCAACCCGAACTTTAATTCCTTTTGGTTCCTGCCGTAAAGTTATAAAAGAGTCGTTCTCGAACTTTGTGCGCAACACGTCGCGTGTTACAGACGACCAGTCAAAACCTACATGAAGGTAACAATTCGCCCAAGTGCGTGTCGTTTTTCGTTGTGAACAATAGCTAGCATCGGCATTAGAACATTGGTGCTTCACATCATTATCAACCTATTTATCTACAGTCCATATTCAAAATTCGAAGATATCAACAGTAGATCTTTAGAAGCATACCAGCGTGATTGTAAGTATTAACCTGTGTAAGTTATTCTTTTTAATCTGCACGGCATACTGTATAATCGGTGTATTTCTTATGTGTCCATTAAAATGCAAGTATACAACCAACAGAATTCCAATAAGCGTCGGCTCGATATTGTAATGCTAGGATCTCTGGCTACCATTCGTAAGTTGAATGGTTTGGTGCCCAGTAAAATTTACTTTTTTCCGCCAACTTTTTAAACATCCAACTGCATTTATTTAATAATATACATAAAAAGAACCAAATCATTTTTTCTTATGCCTCACTCCGGTCTATAATTTCTAAATTGTAAGCTATATTTACTCAAAAACCATTTCTAACGGGTTAATTTTTCCTGAAATTGTTCAAATTCTAGAAACGTGTTCCCTTATGTATTAAGAAAAGTTAGGATCGTTTGAAATTTTCCGATCTAGAAACACGAAGGCGCGGTGTGTCAAAGCCAACAATAGGTCGATTTGCTTGGGTGCGATGTAAAAGAACGATCAAATTGGTTTCCAAAATTTGTATAGGGCAAGTAAAAATTATGTCATATATACCACAACTCACTACTTATATTCTAGAGTCTGCATTATTAACCGTTTGCGAGTAGTTATAATACTTTTTTTTAATTTGATTTAAATTTGCGTAATTAATTCGGATATGCCAAAAACATATCACCAAAATCAGCATAGTCGCAGGAAGAGTTACCTTCAAAATTTTAGGTGACACAATTATTTTAGAAAGTTTTTAATTAGGACGAAATAAAATATCCACTATATATTTTTAAACTCTAAAATCGACTAGATATTTAAAAACGTATCAATTTTGAATATAGACAATCTAAATTTAAAGAAAAATAATTAATTTTATTCGCCGGTAACAAACGAGCACGACCGAATGGTTACATGCAAAATTCGTTTACGGTCGCCAAAAAATTTCTAATATATGTCAAGGTCAATACTTATATCCTATAACCTGAATTATTTATCTTTTGAACGCAAGTACTGCCGATTCTTTAAAAACTTTTATTGAAATTACTACAATTATTTCGAGAAACGTCAAAAACAGGTTGCGGAGACAGGCGTAAAATAACGATTAACTATTATCTAAATCTCTGAAGACACACTAATTTTACAAATTTCTTTGACTCACTCATTCAACCCACTCAACTCAACTCATTCAACCCTGAGCGGGTTGATTGAGTTGAGTACTCACTCAACTCACTCAGCTCACTCAACTCACCAAACTCAACTCACTCAACTCATTCAACTCATTCAACTCGCTAAACTCAACTCACATAACTCACTCAACTCACCAAACTCAATGCACATAACTCACTCAACTCATTCAACTCATTTAACTTGCTCACCTTGCTCAACTCACTCAACCCACAACCCACTTATCTCACTCAACTGACCTATTCAAAGAACCTTGGGCGTAATGGGTAAATGGCGCCCAACATAGTCCCGAAGGAACTACAAGCCACTTCTAGTTTAAGTGTGTGCTTTCCAATTCATAACATACTGTCGCCATCCTGTGCTATCAGCTGATATAAACACCAACCGAACCTCCACCTACAACTTCAGCACCTTGCTTTGTATTAAATTACACAATCTACAAACACTAATAAATGTCGTTGCATTATTGCATTGGGTGCCAAATGATGTTGACTTTTTTATAATATTACTGGGCACACAAAATAAAACACCTTGCATTCTATTTTTTGCGTATTCTTAAAACTATACTTCATGCTTAACAAGGTAACAATTATTACACAACTCAATTACTATTTAGCATTCAAAGCTGTGACACAATCGATATCAGGACTAGCAATCTGGATTCATTTTTACACCAAACAGGACATCACCTAAATGCTCTCCCGACTTTACATCTGCACACAATACATAACTTCAAACATAAACAATACTTACCTTTTATACAATAATAAGAAGAACCATCTCATAACTGAAATTAATACGTTTTTTCTTCTGCCACTCAATGTTGATTTATGTAAGGTGCTAGCATTACTCATATACATTAAACATTTGCATAAAATGTATCCTCAGACCTGTTCAAATTAAAATCATTTACTAACATTGTATTAGCGCTACCTGCAAATATGGTATTACAAAGGTGTTATATAAGTTCCACAAATTCAGCATTAGATGAACTAAGTGAAAAATAGATGTAACTAACCAACCATTTGCTTCTCAAGTTCTACTTTAATTACTTTGCACCATATGTTACTATGCAATATGTAATATGTAGTTTTTATAAATAAGTTTGTAATTTTTGTAGGGTGTTATATTTTCAATGGATTATGACCATAATCTTGGGTTAATATGTTCCACTTCAGATGACCGCTCAGCAAAACTATGGTCGCTATCCAATAAGGATACTTTTCCAGAATCCGAGCTCTCATACATACCAATATTTTTAAAATGTTCTTTATATGGTCATAGTGCTCGAGTATTTAGATGTCAGATATTAAACCAATGTATAATAACAGCTGGTGAAGATTCATTAATTAATATATGGAATTTAGATGGAACACTATTGAGGAAAATAGATGCTCATCAAGGTGCACCAGTTTGGGCATTAGATTATGATGAGCAAAATAATATAATTGCTAGTGGTGGTGGTGACTGTGGCCTCAACTTATATACTTTAAAAGATAACATTATTAAACATAAATTACAAATACCAGAACAGGGAATCTCCAGAAGACTTGCTATATTAAACAACGGCGATTTGGTAATTATCACAGAGCAGGGTGTTCTTTTCCATTACTGTTGTGCAAAAGCTACTTGGAATGAGATTGCATACCATGATGATATGAAAAGCTATGCATTATTAGAAGTATCTAGCTGCAAGGAACTTTTAGCCTTGGCAGGTATTATCAAAACGAAATTTAAATTTTAATTTTGTAATTTTTAGGTTATCGTGGGGTAATCATTATTTACCAGAAAAGTGTTGATACTCTGAAACTGAGAAGTACCTACGAAATAAAAAATAAATCGAGAATATTTTCCCTTCATTGGTTATCTTCGTTAACTTTTCTTACATGCGGTACTGAAGGAAACTTGGTTTTGTGGCATTTGAAAGAATATCAGTTAATTCAGTTAAACCAGTTTAAATTACCTATATCTAAGGAACGATGGACTACAGCAGCTGTATCTATTAATCAACAACATATTGTCGTTGGTGATAGGAGAGGAAATATTTATTTATATTCTAAATTGAATGTGGACCCAATACAGATAATACGGAAGGCACACAATCATTTGGGAGTTACAAGTTTACATTTTCGACAAAATATTTTAACCACATTAGGTAAGTTATATTTCAAGATAGTTTTTCGTTATCTCGACCCTCTTTGATTTTTTTTACATTTTTGATTTATTTGTTAAATTAATAGATTAACATTTATATGAATAGCGTTAACTAACTGTACACTAAGAAGAAGCCGTCATGCTCTCCGAAGAGAACGATATCTTGTTGACCAACCAAATCTGTCCAAACACTCAAGAAACGAAACTCTACTTTGATAAAGAGATATTTTTGAAATCCAACATCAAATTATGCAAGAAGAATGTGAACATCTGTATTAGTACTTGGTTTGTAAGCCGTCGATTGTCTTTTGCAACTACCATCAGATTCTTTTATTGTTGGGTCAAGAAATTGATATTAATCAAGTGGTGCGAATAAGAACTGAGAATGAATCACAACACAACTATGAACTGAATACAATTACATATGCAGTCATTACCAAGGCTCTTACACAACTCCCAACTTCGGAAGATTTAAGGTGAAGACATAGTTTTAAAATTAATTAATCGATGTTCAACTAGAGCAAGAACCACGTTTATTGATGTGTTTTAAACAATGACTCGACTGCTGCCTACGAGACAATATTGAGGTATTAAACACAGGTGCACGGTAATTAAGTGTGAATTGTACCTTTTGCATCCTTTTATCTGTCCAATTATCTTAAAATATATCTTGTACTCCCTAAAAGTGCAGGTTCAACGCACTTTGCTGCCAGGGTCTGAAGAAACTTACTATCATCCATCCGAATCTATCTGAAGACAAGTGGAGTGTGTTTTTACCTCCAGTTATTAAGCCAGGTATGCCTTTGGCATATTTTTAATTGTTAATTGTTTGACGACAATAACTTGCGACTAAATTTGGAGGTTAATAAATTACGTCTGGGGTTAACGTACTAATTGACGCTAAATGGGAAAGCAGTAATGCGTAACATCGAGACCAACAAGAAAGACACCACCAATTTATTCGACAGTTGACACATGTATAAGACCAAAAAGTTAAGAAGGTTGGATTCGAACACTTTGGGTTAATCGCAAGTACAATTTTGTTCATCCGCACACTGGCACTCACATTGATGCATTGTTCATTATGATTTGTAGTTGATGACACAGTACATATGGCACAAACATGTTGCTGAAGTGGGATATTTTCGAATCACTGATGGAAGTAATTGTGAAAATTTTAGGTGTGATTATTGTTAAATTTAATCAAGGTTACATTTTTTTCAGAGGGTCGTGATAATTGAAAAGTACATATTTCATTATATTTTATAATATTCAGTAATTACTGAACTTCTAATAATAGGCATGTCTTCAATATGTTTTAATTAGAATTTAAAATTGTTAAATAAAATTAATTATTTTCTATTAATGTTTTTTTACAGTGGCCGAATTAGATAATTTATTTCCGCTTTGTTGTATTAAAAAAGAAAACTCATATACAATGTTTATGTTTATTACAGTGTTATATTTAGTTTTGCTTCACAATAAAAGTGGTTGATTGTTTTATGCCGTTTCATTATTATTTTCAATGTTTGGAACTGGATCTTCTAATTTCTTTGAAAATGTTTTTTATTTATTTATTTTATTTAGACTTTACTGTGGAACAAGAACTGTACAATGTAAAGAAATTGCACGTATATCATTATTTATAATATTTAATTTCACCAACAAAGATTAAGGTATATCACTAGCAGCTATCTCTGCCTACCAGTAATTGTAATTTTATATTGCACAGTAGAAATACATAATCTAAATATTGAATCAATGGAGTACAACTCAAACTATGGTAGTAACAATTTATTTGTAGTATATAGCTCTATTCATTATAACGGAAAGGTAAAGATGATAAACACAAGGCATTTAATTGAACTTGCTTTTGCTCTGGAAACACTAATGAAACAGAGAAATAACCGAATACCTATGCTATTTGTTGTTGAATATAAAATTGTTTAGCTTTATGTTTGAAAGAGCGTAATTTTAAACGTCCATATTTAGGCAGGTAGTTGGTTCCACCAGCATGAAGTTTTCATCATAAAAGATTTAGACAATTAATTTGTGTGATGCGTGGGAATATTTGGTATGGAAATGTTAGTTTTGCTACTTTTTCTGCATAAGCTTTATAAACTTGACAATGTCAGATATGATTGACAAAAATGCTAAACGTAATTGAAAGTTAGGTTGATGTATAGTTGTATACATGATTTAGATTTGTAAATTTTCCAATTATCGTCATTGGTCTCAGTCGCGTAATTGGTAAACGCATAGTCTCAGAAAGACTAAACTTGAAATTATTATCTTACTTTCCTTTTCTTGACTTCGTCTGGCTAGCTCAACGGAAATTTTTACTATGGAATTTACAAAATGAAATGAAACCGCAATCTCAAGAGAACCTCTATACATTCAAAAACAATTTTATTTCATACAAAAGAATATAGAACAGTAAAACTTCAGTTCATACATAACATTATTTCTAAATTGTTACTTAATAATCCTTATCTAATTTTTGTTAACATTTACAAAACTCAAATCCCTTCTCTTGTGGATAATCTATCTATCATTTATAAACACGCTTGTAAGGGTAATTGGCCAATAATCCTTGACAGATAATCTATTAAAGGTCAAAATATTTTGAATTGAGACTCAAAACGTTTTGGTAAATATTCGCTTACGAAACAAAAAAAAACATTATTTAAGACCTATTCTAGCTTACAAATGACCAAATATTCAAATATTTTTATTTGTTACAAACAAACAAATGCAAATTTATACTTGCGAAATCTAATAGCAATTATTCAGCTTGTAATAAACAGTATTAAAAGTTTCTGATCCCATTTTATATCGATGTTAAAATCTCCGCTTACAAGATTGTCCATATTATTTCAAATCTCCATTAAGAACATCAGTTAGCAAAGGTGCATTTTATTTCATTGTTAATTATTTAACTTCAGAGTAACTTTTGTATAAGGATTATCTATGTCGAAGATTGTTCAATTCTCGTAGTGTTTTATAAAATAATTATGTTCATATTTATGCAGAGTTACGTTTGTATACATGCTGCATACTTGAAGAATGACTTTACTCTAAGTAACATGGTCGATCTCTTAAATTGAAATGAATCGCGAATTTACAAATGTGAATTACTTCCTCATATATCAAATTATCTCACTACATCATTCTTCTAGGGTTTTCGCGATTTAATTTGAATATTTCTGCGAATTCTATGGTTTTAACGATCCAATTAGCATCAAACTATGCGGCCGAATGATTTACGATCATAGCAAGGCATTGTCGATCCTGGTCTAATGCATTGAGTTAATTTGCTATTTCTCTCTTTCTTATAGTGAGACGGAAAACTATAAATAATTTTTATCGATTTTTATTACTTTTTAATGTTTGCTTGAGTTTCTCGAACCGATGTTTGTTCATGGTTAGTATATTTAATGATTTTTAAAAACATTTCTTAGGATTTGACATATTTGTTTCTGAATTAAGAAGATTTTAGATTAATGTTTTGATTTATACTTTTAAAATGAAGTTAAATGATATATCGACACACATGGAAGTCAATTTAGCTAATTAAATAACTAAAGTTTGCGATTGTTTTCTTTTATGGTTGATTGGTATACTAATAAATACAGTTTTCTGTATAATTACATAAGTAATTGAAGCTTCAATTGCTTTCTTAACAGTTTTGTAAATGCAAAAAGATTGGCATCTTAATAATTGTAATAAAAAAATTGGTGTTTATGGTAAATAAAATGTGTTTTTATACACAAAATTATTTATTTAGTATTTTAATTAATAAAGGCAATAATTTGATATTGTTTTTACGCATATTAAACGGATTTTTGTATTTATATCTTAATGATTGTAACATACACGGGAAGTGTGTTTTTATGATATATGAAATGAAAGGCTTAAATCTAAGCTATTTCTAGTACTTTTGATGAGAGTTTCGTTTTTATCTCTTAGAATGATTATTTACACATACCGAAAGCTATCTAGTTCTTCAAAAGTACCTGCAATAAGATATGTTTCAAACATGGAAAAATGTGCTTTTTATTTAAGTGAAATGAATTTAATGGCTTTGTACATGCAATACGCTTTATTTTTATACAGGGTGGTACAATGTTGCCCAGAAATTTTAATTTTCCGGTTTCCTTTTATTTGGGTGTTATAAGAGTTTGCCATAGGTAATTCAACACCCAAATTCTATAAAAATTACCATCCAAGACAAGGAGCCCGATTATAAAACAAGAATCTTTTTAGAATCTTACCACATCAATAAAGAACAAAAATGTTTAAACAACAAACAAGATGTAGAAGACTCACACAGATTATATTCCACCCTATACAACTCAAATCACTTCAAATCCAATACACGACATTACTCCATATGAAGATTACACCAATATTGTTTTCATATTCATGAAACACTCCTACGTCTTTATCTTTAACCATACCGGCCTCTCATCGTCTCGACTTTTAACATACAATATTTTAAGAGATTTCCTTTCAAGTTCTATTTGAATTAATTTTAATTATCATGTTAGTCAACATAATCATCTGTCATTTTCCAAAAAATTATTTGACAATTATGAATTGTATACGGTGAGTGATTTATTCATATTCAATGTTAGCTTTAATTTACAACGCTTCCATTTGTAGATTCTTTTGATGAAGGCGAAAAGGATCGCCGAAACGTTAAGAAAATGAAAATAAACTTTTGAATTTCAAACCAACTTTTATTCCTAGGACTTCATACCCAAAATACTACCACTTTATCATTAAAATATTTATGCTGACCAGTCCATTATTGATAAATATATAAAGAAAAAGAGTTTATTCTGTTACAGAAATGGGTTTTTATAACTACATGAAATTATATTATGGAGAAGACGTATTTTATCTAAAAATTTGGGCCAATAACACCATCCAACAAGCGAACCTACTAAACCGCATTCACTTTCTAGAACGATGTAGAAGAAACAAAATCACCCCCAACCATATTAGAAATATATTAGTCAACACAAGCAACCTGCTAAACAATACAAACCAAAGAAATAGACAGAAGATCAACAACCATTTAAAAAAGTCAGCCTCATTTTTTATTAACTTGGAAATCCAAAATAACCACAGCATGTTAACACGTTTGCTACAAAAACATGCACAATGCTATAAACTTTGTTATAAGAACTTTACCCCAACATATTGTACGTTCATACGATTATAGACAATCTATACGTTATAGTCGTCATTTTGAAAAAGTCAAGTCTATCAATATCAGTAAATTCTTAAGATTAGTTAATGAACAAACAAACTATTCCCGTGACTTTATAGACAATTCCAAATGGATAGTGAATATTAGTGATGTTCCACTACCTGACGAAATAAAGAACTTTCTATCACTGGGACCAAAATTCAACATAACGCCGTTAACCAAAGATATTCACATTGGCAAGTTATTAGGACGAATAGAATCCATTCTTGACTCTACTAAGTTATCAGAAAGAGAAAAAGACATCAAAAGAGGCAAAATAAACAACATAATCTTAAACTTTGCCAACAAACTTATAAACAACCAACAAAAAGACGAATTCAGATCACATTTCTACAAAACAAAGAGATTCTTATCAGATAACCCTAATTTAATTGTAACTAGAGCTGATAAAGGTGCTGTCACTGTCATCATGGACAAACAACAATATATCGATACATCCTTAGAATTGTTATCTGATACTACAACTTACAAACTCTTACGTCGAGATCCAACCTTCACAATGCAAAAACGTGTCAACGATCATATAAAGTTGCTCCACAATAAAGGCATGTTAAACGATATTGAAAAGAAACAACTGTACATCTGTAATGCAATCCCAGGCAAATACTATGGGCTACCAAAAATCCACAAACCTATACTTACACTCAGACCTATAATTTCGTCTATAAATACCCCCACGTATTTGGTAGCTACCTTCGTTTCAAAAATACTTCAAGTCGCTTTTCCGTCTGAAGGCTACAACATCAAAGATAGTTTCACCTTCGTAGATAAATTCAAAAACTTTAAACTTACAGAAAATCACGTTCTTGTCTCTCTAGGCATAACATCGTTATTTACGAACATTCCACTAACCTTAATCCTCAATATCATCAAAGAAAAATAGTCAACCATTGAACCTCACTGCAAGATTTCAATGGATTATTTCCTAAGTACTATTAACTTCATCTTTAACAACACCTATTTCGCTTTTCAAAATTGCTATTATCTCCAGTTGTTCGGCACACCTATGGACTCCCCTATATCACCTGTCATTGCCCAGATTGTTATGGACTCTCACCTTGACTCTGTACTTCCACGACTATCTTATAAAATGACATTTCTCGTCAAGTACGTCGATGACATCATATGTTCAGCCCCGCCCCAGCATATCGAAGAAACCATAGCCATGTTCAACAGCTTTAATGAACATCTACAATTCACACATGATACAGAAATAAATAGAAGGTTACCTTTCCTCGATACCCTAGTCATCAGACGACATAACAACTATTTAATCTTTGACTGGTATACCAAACTGACCAATTCTGGTAGATATCTGAATTTCTTATCTAACCATTCATTCAAACATAAAGTCGACACAGTCAATGCCATGAAACATCACATACGGAAAATTTCTGACCCACAATTTTTAAACAAAAACAAGAGAATTCTCTTCGATACTTTATTAAATAATGGCTACCCGAAATAACTCTTACGTAAACTCATTTACACCAATACTCTGACGATCAACAACAATTCTAACAACTTATCAACAGAACACAACAACGACAATAACCTAAATACCATTATATACAAAAAATTGCCATTCATACAAAGACTAGCTCCACTTTTGATTAAAGTACTTAAACAACCAGACATTACCATTGCCTTCGAATATAATAATACTATTCAGAATCTTTTCACCAAAGTAAAGAACCCTACACCTAAATTAATCGATAGTAACCTAATCTACAAGATCGTCTGCAGTTGCCAGACCTGTTACATTGGCCAAACTTCCCTGTGGTTAAGAAGTCGTCTAACCCAACATAGAAGCGACTGTAAACACAATTCCAACAAATGTGCACTTTCTACACATGTATATGCAACTAAACATACTCCTGCATACGAAGAAGCCGAAATATTAGACAAGGAGCCCGATTATAAAACAAGAATCTTTTTAGAATCTTACCACATCAATAAAGAACAAAAATGTTTAAACAACAAACAAGATGTAGAAGACTCACACAGATTATATTCCACCCTATACAACTCAAATCACTTCAAATCCAATACACGACATTAACTCCATATGAAGATTACACCAATATTGTTTTCATATTCATGAAACACTCCTACGTCTTTATCTTCAACCATACCGGCCTCTCATCGTCTCGACTTTTAACATACAATATTTTAAGAGATTTCCTTTCAAGTTCTATTTGAATTTATTTTAATTATCATGTTAGTCAACATAATCATCTGTCATTTTCAAAAAAATTATTTGACAATTATGAATTCTATACGGTGAGTGATTTATTCATATTCAATGTTAGCTTTAATTTACAACGCTTCCATTTGTAGATTCTTTTGATAAAGGTGAAAAGGATCGCTGAAACGTTAAGAAAATAAAAATAAACTTTTGAATTTCAAACCAACTTTTATTCCTTGGACTTCATACCCAAAATACTACCACCTTATCATTAATATATATATATATATATATATATATATATATATATATACATATTGCTGTGGATCTCGGGAACAAACGAGATCGCCTTAAATTTTTCTGAAATAAAATTAATAAAAATTTCTTACACTATCTTTGGAACGCCTGCTGATTTCTGCACACCCTGGCTAGCTCAGCAAACTGCTTCTTCTTGAATACCTACCATCCTACGTACATTCCTTTCTCACAAACACAGTCACATGAAATTATCACTCTAATAATGCAACAAGGCATACAACCTTTTTATTTACACATATTGACAAGTTTCCATTAGCAAGAAATTATTTACACATTGGTACATACAGTTTGATAAAAACTATAACCATCTCAATCTTTAAATCTTTTAAAATATCATGATTTTAATATATTTCAACAATTTTATCTTTGACGAGTAGATGGGCCTGTCGTGCAACCCTAAATTGATTTTTAATTTGGTCTATTTTGAGTTCAGTATAACCCAGTTACTCGAAATGCTTTTAAACCTCGCATTTTTATTTAAAATAAAACTAAAGACCCGTTTACTCCTTACAACAACATTTTGATATCATCAATAAACATTTTTAACTAATCAATATTAATTGTCCTGTACATAAACCCCTTTAAATGAGGTTTTATGGTAATAAAATACACCCCCAATAAGTCAAAACATTCAAGCACAAATGTTCAAGCCAAAAGCAAGAAATTAATTTTCTTTACCTGGAGTAAGCTTCGTCCCTCGTTACCTCTGAAGATGTGTACCAAAAACCCTCGTTGTTGTGTCCATATACTTCGTGATTATGCCTGGATCCAACTGATCCCCACTCACTATCCAAATCTCTGCAACCACCTTTAATAATGCTACCTGGATAATTGTCTTGACCAAACTTAGCCTTCCATACCACTACACTTCACGCATACTAGTTAAGTTTTTCGATTCGCTTACCCAAGTACATCCTATCATTAGATTGTATAGTGTAATAACAGCACCTTTTGTAACGCTAGCACGCACTTGTGCAAATCACTTTTAATACATTCCGGTACGTTACTAACATTTCACACACTTCAAAATAGGATGTGGTATGCTACTTCAACGAATAAACCTCAATCAATACCACGTAAGAGCACGTAATAGCAATTACGTAAGCGATCTAAGAGCGATATAAGATCTAAGAGCAAGAGAGCTTTAATATCTTTCCCAGAGTATTTATACGCTTTTCAATACCCCTCACGAAACCTCTTTTTATCGAAAAGCTTATTTTTAAAACCAATTCTTCAAATTTTGATCGTAACGTCTGAAAAATTCCGAGTTTATCGTACTGTTACATGAAATTCGTTCAATAACATCAACGGACACGAGCTTTTCAAAACTGCTAGCCTGAGACCAATGATATTGCTTTCCCCCGTTATAACGTTCCACCTCTTAGCTACGTCTCTTCGTTTCATCCATATTTATTGTCTCTTTTAGAACCCCTCTCAAGTTACAGAAAATCGATATTGTTGTTGGCCTTCAAATATCTCGTGTATTTTAGACGTGAGTTGTAACCAACGTTTTATTGTACGTGTTCTCTGTCCATTTTACTTTATAAATCTTTCATTTCACTTAAGTCTTCAAAACACTTGTTATTTTAGCAGCTTGTCGGACCAACCGTTACAACCAATTCCATAGAAATTCTGTCTCAACATATATTTTAGTTCTTTGAACTCGACATTTAACTAACAGGTGTTTCTTCGAAGCAACTTGTCCGTTTAACATAATAATTCCGAGTTTAATCACTTCTTAGGATTTGTAAAACGAACGTTTTCCTTTATTTAAATGGAAATATGCGTTTAAATTATTGATTTTCTATACTTGAAAGCTCAGTTTCTTATCCCATGCGCTTGATTTAAAGCTATTACAACTAATTATGTGTATCCTTGAGTTTTCATGTACCCTAAAGCTTCATCCCTTTATGCAATTTTAACCTTCTGATTTAGAAATACAAAATATGTTAATAACCGTTTGTCTTCACTATCTAAACTGATTAATTTGACGCGTAAATAAATTGTTCTTATTTCTTATATACACAGTTGTTAAAATTTTATTATCTAGACCTATTAAACCTATAATTCCACGACATATATATATATATATATATATATATATATATATATATATAATATAGATTATTCGAATTAAATTTTACACATTTTTAAATCTATATTCTACTATTCATCGGTTGAAACTTTTACTGTTAATCCCAATAATATTGTCTTATGTTGTTGTTTGCTCTAATAGATGCAATGCAAGTAATTTATTTATTCTTAATGCTTAAAAACAGAGTTCATAACATATTTAATTTCTATTTATAGTTGCTTAATTTTAATGTAGTGGGTTTAGTTTTTCTAATTTGGCTTCTTTTAATAATAACACAAAATATTGATAACAATATATGCTACCAAAACCTTTGCATAATGATTGATGGTTCTGAAATGTCTTAGCGCCAAAAAGGCCTATGTCGAACCGTCCTTTGCGCTGAATCATACAAGAACGAATATGCTCAACCTACAATATGTTATTCCATTCCTGTCTGACACCCACTTAATTATGTAGTATAATAACAAAATAAACTCAATTTGATGCAGTATGTTTGGTGCAACAACAAGCAACATTTTTTGGTATAAACATAATTTAAAGTAATTTCACATTACTATTTTTTGTGGATTATGAATATTTTGGAGTAGAGTATCATGGTTAGCTCTACATACTTAAGCAATACATAAACTAACTCTTGAAAGCATCATGCAATGTTTTGTGCTCTAAATTACCACAAACATTACCAATTAGTTTGCTTTCATAGTGGTAAATGCTCTCTTTATTCATAAAATGTCATTTACCACCGGTCTATAAGTCGTGTTCTTAAGGTTTACAATTGCTGATCATACTCATGCGGTACTTGATGAAGACGGTATAGTGATTTTTTTAAGCTTTTATTATTACTATAGCATTCAAATCGACTAACATATACTGGTGCACAAACAATGAGAAACTATTATTTACATAGGTGCTATTTAATACTAAAATGTCAGTATATTTACATTAGAACGATGTCGCCATTGTAACAACTTCTATCGTTTACAAGCTACTTTTTATCACAGAAAAATTCCGCTAGTTATCTTGAAAAATAGAACACTTTTACTTTATGATAACTTGTATTGTAACTTAACAGCACTGATCTTTGATATTTTATGGTGTGCTCATCATACTATATATTTATGATTTGAAGCTTGTGTAGATATGAATTCTGATACACAATTTTAATTTCAGGTCGAAACTCGCTAATTAAAAAGTTTGTTTTTGATGAAGATTCAGAAACACTAACTACATTTTCTTGCGATAAAGTGCCATGGAGCTGGTTAGTAACAATGTATGAAGATGGTAGCAATGAATTTCTTTTAGCTTTTCTGGGAACTGAATTTCTTCTGTGGGATTATAAAAAAAGGAGAATTTTACTACAGTTGAATTGTGGTGGCGGTCACAGACCATGGAATTATCATTTTAGTCAAGGGTATTTTAACTTTGCATACATTAAAAACAAAATTATTAATACATTGCAAGTTGAATTGGCATCGGTTCTGCCGTTGAACATAATAGAAGAACACCACAATAATAAAATAAACAGTGCAATTTATCTTCCATTTAACAACTCGTGTAAGGGCATCTTTATTTCAGGTGGTGAAGACACTACTTTGAGGATAAATATGGTTGATATAAAAGACAATTCAATTAATTTTACGGGTTTAAAGGTGTTAAAAGCACATCTGTCAAGTATACGGGCTATTAAGGCATGCAAAATTTATGAAAATCTAACAGTGCAAGAATATTTGTTATTTACTGGCGGAGGTCGAGCTCAAATTATAATGTGGGAACTAAGAGTCACCTTATCAAATGATTTCGATTTAAACATGCTATGTCGAGAAAGTTATTCTTTATATGAGCCTGATGCAAATGTTCCTGAAGTAAGAGTTATGGATTTATGCACGGTAACTACTAACAGTTCGATAGTTCTGGTAAGTGCATGTTCTGATGGAACATTAAAAGTATATTTAGTTATCAAACACTGCAGTAATTGTAAACTAAATTTAATACAAAATATTGTGTACAAGTTAAATTGTATATTAAAGGTATTGCATGTACCTATTCACAAACATAATATTTTAGTAACCCTAGCAACAGATGGCAAAATTTCCTTTTGGGACTTTACCTCATTTTTAAATAACGTACATGCATTAACTAAAACAATAGAAATGATACCTTTTGCTAGCGTTGAAACACATCAGTCAGGAATCAACAGTATTAGCTACAAACAAATTAATGAGACTTGTTGTGCATTTGTAACAGGTGGTGATGATAATGCTATTATGGTTAGTTTGTTCAAATTTTTATTTTACAGCAGAGGTCCAGAAATAGAACGTTTGAATACTTATTGTGATATAAGTTCTCATTGTGCTCAAATAACAGGAGCTCATATAATGAAGGATTGTTTTGTAACGACTTCTATTGATCAGAAATTAAATATTTTTAACTATAGACTTGACAATAATATCATTTCATGTACTGCTTTAATGAAATATAATTCTGTGATACCAGACATCCAAGGTATGGAGTGTTATGAATGTTCAGAGTCGATTTTTGTGTTTTTATATGGAAAGGGGATAGAAATATGTAGAATAAAAGAACTTTGTTGATAAATTTTATATGATTGAAAATATATTTATGACATGCATTTTAAGCGTTTTATTATCAATGGTGACAAGTTTGTTCCTGCTTTTATAAAAAAAGCACAGAAGATATGTAAGATGGATCGCTTGCATATTTTTAAATATTATAATAACATTTTGAAATACTTTGCAACAATTTAAGAAAAACATTGTAACTATCAATCGGTAAATATTGACCTTTGGTTTGTTAAATGTTTGAATTACCCAGAATACAGTTATTGAAAATATGGATTATTTTCAAACCCCCATTTGAAAAGGATCGTACTGTGGAAACCAGTGTTTGAATGAATTCATTAAATGAGCGCTTGCATTCTTATACCATGCGAATTTGTGATTAGTTTTATGATTAATTAACGTATATTTAGATCTGAAATCGATAAAAAGTTTGGTAAAGAATCATAAATCAGCTTTTATTATAAAGAATAATTTTCCAACACAGATTAGACTGAAGGAATAACATGGATAGTCCAAAATAATATTTCCTTTATTATATATTTTTACAAAAGAATAATGAACAATTTAAATTACTGATTATCTTAAATACCACTCATTTTATAGATAAAACATATTTAATCGAATTATATAGGCCTGATCGGCCGATGCCAACTAATAAGCTGTGGTTCAATGGAATTCTCTAAATTCCAAATATTTTAGTGGTGTAAAGCCTTTTGGTGACTTGCTCACTTTAATTACTCGGTTGGAACTGATTACACCAATTAATAATGGAGCAAGGTTTTTCTGCCTGTTACATTACCCCTTTCCCTATTAAATTATTTCTATAATAAAATTAATATATTAAAATTTGTCAGTTACAGTATAAATTATTCAATCTTAAATAAGGAATGCATTATTTTTTAATAGCAGAAACAGGAACAAAACCAAGTTATAACTAAATGACAATTACAGGTAAATGTACTTTAGTTCATTGCGGTCATGTACAGAGGGTGCAGGAACTCAATAAATCAAGCGTACCTTGAGTAATCTAGGTGGTTAAGGGAGTTACTGCACTCTTGTCATATGGCCTCTTCTGCATGGCATATGCTATTTATAGTAATGACTTCTTTATTGAGAGCTTGTATATTTATACATGTGTGCATAAAATAGAAAAATATTAAACAAATTTCAAAGTTCACAAATATTTAGTAGTCCTTTAGCACGTATCTTCGGGTGTTATTTGGATTAATGGCCTATTTTCAGTCGATTTGCAGCGAAGTTTGTTGTTAATACCTATAACATTTAAAACACGGAACACATGTAGGGTATTAAAATAGAAGGAATGGTAAAAGAGTTTCACAGATAACTTCACTGTATTCTCACATTAACTGCCTCAGTATGGTAACCCAAAGTAATAATCTGCCGATCGTGACGCTTGTTTTATACCAACTTGTGAAGTCCCTGCTTCTATACTGTCATTCTCATTGGTTGAAGCTATGATGCACATTACCTGGAAGTGTGAGAATATGTTTATCTGGCAAAAACATAACAAATAGGTTATTTCCCTAACAATGCATGGGAATTCAAAACCACATTCTTATACATCATAACTTATACTATTTAAATCAGGATGGAAAATATATGGCCAATTTAGGATTGGAAATCCCCTACATTTAAATATTAAAACAAGGCTTGTGATGCCAAAAATGCATTACAATCGCATCAAACAAAAAAACAATAAGAGAAGGTCTCTTTGTTCAAGAGTTCGTATACATGAAAATTTATTTTAATATATGTCTTTAGACGCCACCTGGTTTTTAAACCGTGGCAATCCTTGCAGTACCAGAAAATAAATAAGTAGCCACCCTATTATCAGGCTACATCATCTGAGCATGCAAGAGTCTTGTTTGCTACCACACCGACTGCACAATATTGGTCCCAGCGTATGACCCAAATACATAAAACTAACACTTAATTTCACTATAAAACAATATTCAAACTTCATTTTCCACAGCGCATATTATTGCATACAAATTTTCATAAATACGTTTAAATTATTCTATTAAAGCAAACTAATTGAAGGACTTACTACTAGCAAGATTAAGACAAAATATGTTGCAGCAAAAAACTTTATGTTAACAAATTAGTCAGTAGTACTGCATTAACGATAAGAGTTTTTTTAATCTTACTTTATCAAAATTCAAAGCTAAAAGGCAGGTTAATGTTGTATAAGATATTATAACAATATGTAATATCGTATTAATGTAAGGGCGCCCCTCCCAAATTTAATAATAGACACGTGTGCTTGTGGCATGAGGGTGGGGAAACATAATTAGAATGGGAGCCGGGCGATTAGGGATTGTTGGTGGTTGTTTTGGTGTTGATCTTAAATAAATGGTATTAAGTAGGAGATGGGACATTTATTATACAAGTGTAAGTGTTTGAATATACCAGTTTGCCAATAATAATGTTAGTGAACCCAACAAGAAACATAACAGTTAACAGTTTTCATTTATACAATAAATCCTATCTTTGATCATAAACACCAAAGGTTTGGAACATCAAATAGGTAAAGTATATTCCCAAAAATAATTCAAAGAGAAAGATACATAGATAGTTTTTATTTTGTAGCAACCGTAAGTTAGGTAACATATCCAATATCATTTCAAAGAGAAAGATAAATATATAGCTATTTATGGTTTAAAGTTTTTAATTAGATAAAGGAAATCTTCAAAATATTTTCCAGGAAAAAGATAAGTACTGACCATTAATGGTTTCATATATCTCTAAGATATTTGCAAAGAGAAAGGTAAATAACTAACAATTACTGGTTTAATGTAGTGATAAGATCTTAAGAAAAAAATTCACAGAAAAGATAACAGACAACAACTATTTTGATTCGTAGGCCCTACACTTTGCAAGGTGCTCCCCTATTTCCATAACTATAGATAACATAAAGGAACTCTCTCAAAGGAGTAGAGTAATCTCATAGGATCCCGAAAAGGGATTTTTTAAAATACCCTCCAAAAAGAAGAAGTTCCATGAAGTGGTATCTGTTCATAAGAACAGCATGAAGTAGGAATGTGGATGCAGACCCTGCACCCCTGCATTGGTTAAGAGAGGATCAGCCTGCAGGCCAAACTAATAGCAAATTCACTGTTGATGGCTTAAACATAGACCCAGCGGAAGACAGTGGCAATATAGAGCTAAATGGAGGTTCTCACACCTATGGCTCAAGTCATGATGTAACAGTTTCTAACTATGCAGCGACTTGAAAGTAAAGAAGAAATAGAAAAGATAAACGAAAGAGATGTGATGTTTGGAGCTTCATAGCAACCAAGTAGAGGAGGGAAGAAGAAGGGCACGGATTGAGCAATAGCTTTACAAAAAATGGTGGATAGCAAAGCACTGTTCGACCAACCAAGATGTAGTCAGTAATCTGGAGTGACGAAGAACCATCTTATGTGATGTATGATTGTTTCGGCACTAAGACAGGTGCAATGAAAGAAAAATAAGGCTGAAATGGAGATAGAGGGATATGAAAAAGTAAAGTTTTAGGATAAACATCCTAGAGAAAGGGTAGAAATTAGAGAAAGTTGCTATTAAAACATCAGTCTGAGCAATAAAATAAGCCCTATAACAACACATCGATAATTAGAACATGAGATAAAAATCATCTTCGTACCGAACGCACCCATTGCGATAAGAAAATCTGACAAAAGGTTAAACAACCAATATCCACGTAGTAATTTAAAAAACAGTAGCTACTACAGACATACAAAAATTATTATATGATAGACAGTTATGCAAAGATAGAAGTCAAACATTTTTTAATATACTGAAAAACAAAGAATTAGCTCCGAAAATGATAAAGACGACAACCCCTCATGAACACGTTATTTAAAAAAATAGAAAAAAATGTACAAACGCTTCTATTGTACAGAAACAGTTGATAGTGGAAACTGTAGGAATGATTAAGATATTTGTACAAGAAAACATGAATAGAAATTCTTCACAGTCGCAACTGTGGAAATTGACTTTTTACTACAAAAGCATGAGTGTGGTTATTGAAAGATTAAAGCATCATCTAGTACAAGTTCTAAAGATTTGATGAGTTGTTCAAACCGAAGATGTGTCAACTACGATAAAAGATTACAGCGGGTTATGTAATAATATGAATAATAGCAAACTAAAAGATGAGAATTTAAGAGAAATGGAATTATTTAAGTGTAATGACAAATAAATTAAAAAATAAACTAGGAACACGAGAACTCAATTTGAGATGAATGATGTATTTACGAAACACAAAGATTTGAAAAGATTTCATGTTCAGGAGTAGGATATATTTACACATGACAAAATAATGTCAAAAGATAGAAATTCAATTAAAATAATGTAGCAATGACGGGGTTATATACTTAAGTAAGGGTAAGAAGATAGGTATAACTACTTGTTAGTCGTTAGCGATAAAAAGAAAAGATTTTAAATCTTTAATATGCTATGGTTATTGAACGTTACCGTTAAAATCTTGTAATTTATAAATTAGCCGAGAAACTATATGATATATTTTACACAAGGTATAATTAGAAGTTGATTTTAAAAGGAAATTCCTATTTAATTCCTATTAAACCACTCAGAGTTGTTAAAAACGTCTTTATTTATGTTTCGATTCATGATCTGGGATCATTGTCAAAATAATGAAAATTTCAAGTTTGCATTTATGACATAAATTGAAGGTGACTGATTTATTAATGTTTGATTTATTAGGTGAAAATTTTAGAAGAATGAGTGCCTTTAATTTGTTTTGCACCCTGTCCTGACCAATCATGTTCAATAAGTCTACACTATCAACCATGTTATTCCAAAGCTTATACATAAAGAAAGCCATGTTATTCCTACGTCTCTGTTCTAAGCTTAGCATTCCTACTAACTTTCTTCTGATTACATGGTCAAGGTTGTCATAAGGAAACTTAAGTTTCCACAGTAGCTACTTAATAAATTTATCTTGTACACGCTCTAATCTATCTATGTGACATTTGTAATAAGGCGACCAGATAAGAGAATTATATTCTAGAATACTTAAAACTAATGCGTTATACAGCAACTTCAAAGAACATATATCAAATAGATCTATGCTGTTTCTTTTGATGAAACCTAACATTCTGAATGATTTAAACAGTATATGGTCTATGTGATCAGAAAAAGACAATTCCTGATCAAATACAACACCTAGGTCAGAAATACTGTTAACAAATTCCAGAGGAATACTGTTGATATGATAGATGAATCTGATCGGATTCTTACATCTGTAAAAACTAATTGATTTGCACTTGGCAACATTAAGACCTAGTAAATTACGTTCACAATAAGAAACTAAATTATCAAGGTCATGCTGAATACGTAAACAATCTGTGTAAGATTTAGCATAAGTAAAAAACTTGAGGTCATCCGCATAAAGTAAGCACTGAGTAGATGTGAACACAGAAACGACATCGTTTATAAAAAACAGAAATAATATAGGGCCAAGGTAGGACCCCTGTGGCACTCCCGAGGTCACAGTAATCACTTTAGATTTAACACCTCGAATATGTACATATTGAGATCTGCCAGACAAATAGGAAGAAATCCACTTTAGGTAAACACCTTGAATTCCCAAAGCATACAGCTTCTCCACCAACAAATTATGGCACACCCTATCAAATGCTTTAGATATATCAGTATATATCACATCAACTTGGTTGCCATCTTCAAGTGCATTAACTAGAAAATCCTGGTAAACAGCAAGATTAGTGCATGTTGATCGGCCTTTGCAAAATCCATGCTGTTGCTTCACCAAGGCATGTTTAAATGTGTTAAATAAGTCATCACAAACTATCGATTCAAAAATTTTAGCTACAGTGGAGAGTAGCGAGATTCCTCTATAGTTTTCTACAACACTTTTATCTCCATTTTTGTACACAGGATAAAGGGAGGGAGGATTTCTTCCACCCTTCCGGAAATACACCGGAATCAAATGATTTTTGAAATATAACTTGTAGCGGTTCAGCAAGTATCATACAGCATTGTTTCCAAAAGATTGGAGGTATACCATCAGGACCAGCCCCTTTGTTAATATCTAGAAGTTAACTTATCTATGATTTCATTGGCTGTGAATGTATGACTGAACAAGCCGGCAGATGAAACACACACAGAAAAGTTGCATAAGCCTCTATTGGCATCCAAATTTGCTAGATAACAATAACTGAAGTGATCAGCGAAAGCATCAACTATTTCTTGGGATGAGGATAGCAAATTACCACCGTAATTCATCCTAATAGGAATACCCACCTCTTTCCTAACAGAATTAATGTATGCCCAAAAGCTCTTAGTATTTGTTTTAATTTCAGTTTCTAAGTTCCTGATGAAAAGATTATATCATATGTTCATTTCATTTTTGCTTAGCCGATGCAAATTTGAGTAGTCATTGTAATCCTCCACTGACTTAGATTTCTTGAATTTACTGTACAATTTATTTTTTAACTTAATTAGTTTAATTAGTTTCTCATTGTACCATTTAGGAAATTTCCTAGGTTTAGAATATTTTTTAGGAATAAAAAGATTAATAGCAAGATTAATTCGTTCGTAGAACTCGTTGACGATAATATTAATATTGTGATCAGTATGGGCAAAATTCCAGTCAACTTCCTGAAAAAATCTAATAATGTCATCGTAAGATTCCTTTCTAAACTGAAATACCACAGATTTATTGTTAGATGGCATACTTGCAGGTACTTTTAAAAGTAAAACTAATTCCAAAGCCGGGTGATATCCATCTTCTTTGACCAGAATATTCTGGGATCTAATGACTTCAAGTGATTCTAAATCAGAAAAAAGTAAGTCTAAGTGTTTACCCTGATTATTAGCTATTCTGTTAATCTGATTTAAGACAGTAAGCTGCATACCACTTATTAAAACTTCACTGACCAAAGATGCGAGTTTAGTGGGTAGAAAATAGCCATCAATATCAACCCATGTAATTTCAGGAACATTGAAGTCCCCAAAAATTAAAATTTTAGCTGTATTATAATTGCTGGTTCTTAAATAATCTACTTTATCAACAAATACTTGGTACAGCTCATGAGACGATTTAGGAGGAAAATATACCACTCGTATTAATAAGGTAGTATGACCGTAAAAAATTTTGATCCAAATATCGTCAAAATAATGAGACCCTGATCTGGGTAGTAAACTAGACTTAATATGTGATTTAATGGCAATAAGTACCCCTCCTCCTCTTTGTTTGTTTAGCAGTTCACACTTGCGGTCGCATCGAAATACATTAAAATTCTTAGGAATAACTTCACTATTAGAAATGTCACTGGATAACCAAGTCTCAGTAAAAACTATGCAATCAAAGTTAGCTGAACTAATATTGAGTAATGTCGTAATAGTCTTGGTACGAAGACCCCTCACATTTTGATAATAAAAGTGAATACTAGATTTGCCAAACTGGTTCACATTTAAAATTTGACTACTAATCTTAGTGTCAAGAATTGTTTTCCGGGGGCCGATTTTTTACGAAAAATATATGGCCGAATTTCAGTGCCACTAGGCCAGTTAGTAGGATTCTCAACAATGGCGTTGTCATCAACATGAACTCCTATACGAAAACATGCATACACACCCCGTGTTTCCAGACTATCACAAAAAAATTCTTTATTTGGAATGATTTCCCGTAAGTGATCCGAAATGGTTTCACTTTTGGTTCCAGATTTAATACGTCCAACAAAGAACCAAACTTTCTTTTCAACTGCAGTCAATTTAGACGAGAAATTACTACTAATACCGGTGCCGTATATAGATTTTTTATTATTCTTTTTCTTGTTAAAAACGGTTGTAAAACCATCATTACCTTTGCTTAATTGATTATTACCAAGTTTGTATTGTACGTTATTCTTCACAATTTCTGCATAGGGAGCCTTGGATGCAGTGGCAGATGAGTGATTAACAACCTGCTCAGGAAGCTGATGATTAGAGGCAATAATTGATGTATTATCAGAAGACACCATATTTGATAACTGATTAGAACAACTTGCAACAACAGGATCAATGAAATTAATGTTTCTCCTAACACATATGTTTGTAGATAATTCTTGATTCAAAACATTTGTATTAGGAATGTTATCAAAGTTATTAATCCCAGATGTTCTTTCACAATTCAAACTTTGATGAATATTTGTTAAATTATAATCCTTGGTAAAGAGCTTCACAAGATCAATATTACTTTGCTTGCGGTTATCAACCTCAGTTCTTAATTCCAGGAGTTCAGCTAAAAGTGGTTCAGTGTTCTGAGTGATTAAAGAGTTAATCAACTCCTTGAATAGGTTACTTTTAAGGAAGTTCACCACAGTATTAGCCTCATACTTCGGGCCACAATCACTGCTAGAAGTAGTGTTAGCACAGGTAACCATAAGTGATTGACCATTCTCATTTAAGCTGCCATGTTTATAACCCTTATAGCATCTATTGCACAGATAGTCCATATTTTTGCCAGAAGCACTCAAAAATACCCCATATCTTTCTCCACATGATGGATGCACATGAACTTTACATTTCATACACTCCACACATTTATTTGAAACCTTTTTACTACAATAATTGCAAATATTGGCTACATCAACAACAACTTGCTGTTCATTGGTGGCCATCTTGTTTTGATTGTGAATTGCTTCAAATCGACATGGTTATTAAAGAAATGTGCGATTATGTTACCATAAAGCTTAAGCAGCCGTTTTTTATATTTATCTCGAGGAGAAAACTACCTCATTGCCATGATATTTAGTGGTATGTGAAGGGGGCTAAGTCGCCTTGCGACTACCAAGATCCCCCAATACTCGAACATTTGCCGAGCTAATATGCCTATTGTTATGTAATGAGTTATTGTATGTATAAATAGAAATGGTTTCTATGCAGTTATTTTTATGTAGGGTTATATAAGCAGCTTCTTTGATTTTCGCTTTTGGTGGTTTCTTCTTTGTCCTTTGACAAGACGAAACTAATTGCCAGAATTCCATTTTTCTACAATAGAAAAATTAGAGAATTCCTAGAAATCAATAAAAATTCTAATAATCTAAACAATGAGGATGGCTACTACTTTTTCCCTATTTGGAAAGCAAAAGTGGAACCGTGATGTTCACTGATACGCTACTACACTCCTCTCTATTCATGATCACTCATGCATCAAGTTCTCGCCCTATATAAACTACCACTTTTGCTACTTTCACCAGTTACTTCGCCACAACACACCTTTTGGCTTTGAATGGGCTAGTGAGTCTGCTAGTTCAGGAGTAACTCTTCTCTTTACACTTTAATTTGTCTACTTAATATTATCATTCTTATCTTTATTATTTTTATTTATTTTCTTGTCCTGATGAAGCCCCTTACAAAAGTGGGCGAAACGTCGACCTTAATTTATAAAATGACACGGTCCCAACCTGGAACCATAAGTAATTATAATGACTCTGGCTGCGAAAACCTCCGACAATATTAGTAATTGTTTATACATCAGTTAAGATAATTTTTTAATACACAAAAATGTTGTCTTTATTTTTACTAAAATTAATTTGAAAACTCCACCTGTTCCTACTTATACTAGCTAAATTTAGATGGGAAATATACTCCCAACTTAGGACTAGAAATCCCCCTTACGTTTAATTATTAAAATAAGGTTTGTTACACCAAAAAAGTGTAATAAAGTAAAGTTATTTTTGATTTTATATCGAGGAAGCACAAACAATATTGTATACTTTATGTGCTAGGACAAAAACACAATTCGTTTTTTTAAATTTTGTGAAACTCATACCAAACAGTTAGATGATATTTATTCTATATTAAACTTGATTTTAGACAACTCATAATGTTTGTGCATATAACCAAATCAAAAATGTAAATTTTCACGTTATCTGAATGGAACTATAAATTTTGCATTTACATACTTACACAATTAAGTAAAATATTTCCAAATCTTCAAAAATGAAAAGCAAGTTTTTGATCACCACCATGTACTGTTATGAGTAAGTGCTCATCTCCATTTATTATGTGTAAGTTTTCAGTTTTGATGTTAAAAAAATAAACCAATTTTTGATGTGTTTATGAGTTTGGCATATATTTTATCACAAATCTACCTTAAAACACATTAATTCCGTCATATTTAAATAAGCTTGTAGAATAAAATGCTTGCCAAATAAGATCCCATCATTGGGGTAGCTGGATATCCTTTACAAAAATGTTTGTTTATCTAGTGTTTAAGTAAATTGAAATAAAAATCAACTTAACTTAAACTCTATTAGCATAAAATAATTTCAATACACAAATATACTTCCAAAAACAAACTCTTAGCCTCAAATCTGGCTAGGTATTGCTAAAAGAAAAATATACTAAAAATACCTTAAATCTAAGCCATCGGCAAAATTACTTGTCACTCCAAATTATAATTATAAGACATTGATAAATCCCAATAATTGGAAATTCCATTTATAATAGCAGTTAAATACCAACTTTTTGCAGTATCCTTTCATTGTCCATTCCAAAATACTAAATCTTTCTTTATACTTCAACTGATGCTAAATTTGTATTCTAAGATCAATATACACAATTCCGTCACTAATAACCCAATAATTATTTTCACTTTTATATCGTCCTTAATACATAAGTAACAACCATTAAACATTTTAGATCATAAATGCATAATTGTGTAATTTCAAGGTATCCAATAACACCAATATTTGCTCGCAATCATTCCTTAAATTATCCTAAAACAGAAAATTGCTTTGCACAAAACAAACCACAATGTTCCAATTTAATGAAAGGTTGACTCACCTGGTCCTAATTCCTTTGTTTTCAAACGGTTCTCATGGTTGTGCATGTGCGTTTTTGATACTAACCTTGTAACCTTCAGGTGTATTTCACTTTTACATGTTGATCATCGCCTTCTTCCCTTTGGGAATGCAATCATATTTTTCTTGGAGATTCTGTACTTTCAGCTCCATTTTTAAATTTGCATTGTATTATTTTCCCATAAAAAAACTCGTATCAACCTCTTTTCTGTTCACGTGTATCTCTACTTTATGATCTTGATTGATTATCGGTTTACAATTTTCAAATCAAATCTCATTCAGATGTAATTGTTGCCCTTCAATTCCTCGTATCTATTCCGTATGTTGTGGGTGGTTTTCATGTCACATTGCACAATCTTATTATTGAGTTTATGAAATTAACCTGGGAAAGTATGTATTATCATGCGATTTACTTAGGTTTACATTTGTATTTCTTTGTCTGCAACAATATCAAATGAATACATTGTAGTGTATTGTATTAAAAAGATTAATTTACTAATAACCTTATTCTTGTGTATTTTCCTTACATAGTGTCTAATTGTTACATTGTATTATAAAATATGATTAAAGTGTCCGTGGTTTAATTTGTATTTTATCCGACTAAAATTTATAAAAGCTCATATTTGGAAAACATATTAATAAATGTACTATTATTTACTTGATTTTAAAGTTTCTTAAAAATGACATGCTTTCACTATGAAATTTTATAGTTATAATTGGTTTGTTTACATTTTTGTGGTTTAAATTAATTTACAACCTTGAGTTGAGTTGCAATATGCATTTAACAGAGGTAAAACGATTATATTTGTTGTTTTAAGTTTTATGATATGGATGAAAATGCTGATTTTACTGCAATGTCTCGTTTTGAACACCATTATACATGAAATTAAAATTATAGAAAGTATTTCAATAACAAGTTTGTTCATTCAAGATTAATTCTTTCTTACCTATTTAATTTTTACATCTAGAGTAATGCAACATGTTACATCTTGGTATCTAGTTACAACAATAAATAGTACATAAAATATTTTCTTTATTAAAATGAAACAATCCTGTACAAGTTCCAATTCTATGCTTAATTATGTTTTATATAAATGGGTTTTACTTGCAAATACATACAGCAATCTGCTTCTGCTAGAAATTAGAAATGCTTTCATACAAAAAGTTGAATATAAAAAAAACCTTTCTAATTAACAGGTTGCTTCAGTTTGAACGGAAGTCCTTCAAAACCTTTAACACCTAGACCAGTAATTCTATAGGTAGCTCCATCAGCAGGTGTTGGAAATTCGCCTTCGCCTGTAGTTACATACAGCTCATCCAAATTTCTTCCTCCAAATGCCACAGATGTAACCTACAAATGTGGATATTAGAAAGTATCGTGTTTTTACTTTTACATTAATTTTTGTATTTCACAATAAACAACTTCTCATTATAGGGTTTACTTGACATTTTTAAAAGAAACAATTCTGAGTTGCATACCAAAGTTCTAATTAAGCTATTTAAAATAATTACTGAAGGGTAAATTAAGTTGATATAGAATGCTATACTGTGTTATAGTTATGTACAAAAGAAGTGGATACTTTCTGGTCAAATTACCCATCTATCATATAATAATTAGAGTTTTTATTGCTGTGAAAGAGGATACCACCGTACTAAGCAGGGTTGTCACCTTTCTGATATTAAAATATGGTACACCATATAATTTTTTGTTAGAATCATCTCAAACACTCAATATAGAAAAGGCTACACTGTGACATCAAATAAACAATCTGCTTATAAATATATTAACGTTAAAGTTTGTCACTGTTCAAATTAGAATTCTAATTGAAAGCCAATTAAACTAATAATCTCCCTTGGGAAAACTGATGGCAAATAAATAAACCATGGCTGTGGTAGTATGGGTCGGGATTCGTACAACGTTGGGGGGAGTGCAAGCTCTGCAAAGAAGAAAGAAAATCCAGAACTTGAAAGGGCGTCAAGGTCCAAGGGAATGATAAAATAAAGAAGCTGATGAGCCGAGGGAACTAACGGACTCCGATAGTTCTCCCAGTGCAAATAACAGGAGCTGCTACTTCTAAAAGAATAAGAAAAATAAAGTTTTATTGTAACTTTAAATTGACAAAGAAATGAAATGACAACCAATAACATTTATGTGCCTGATTAGTAGAGGCAGCGTGGTACTAATCTCACATGAATAACCAATAAACAAATTAAAGGTAATTACATCAAGCCCTCAGTAATTATTAATTAAACTTAAATGAAACTACGCGTATACGATGTTATTAGTCCCGAAGCTACCAATGCAAGATGTGCAAAATGATTTGTTGAGGGTGAGTTGTAGTTATTAACCAAAGAAAGGAATTAGATATTTTCCAATTTCTGTACTAGCAAAAATGAACTGCATTTCTGCACAAAGTAGACGATTTAAGGCAAATTGAATTCAGTATAAACCAAATGAATGGCGCCTTTTCATTAATATAGTTCGACTAGAAGTTTGCAAGATGTACTGTTACATATGGGAGCAATACCCATTGTTACATATAGTTTTGGCCTCAGAAAATTTAGCTGGTAATCCACAGAAAAATTTGGTGAAGTACAAAACCTCAACTGCACTAACAAAAAATGGTTGCCAACTAACTCGGTGGGCAGGGTGGTGTAAGTACTTGAAGAGGGTTCCAGAATGCTATCGGGTACCAAATGTATCTTAACCGGGAAATATCTTGGAAGTCACCCAATCTCGCAGGGTTTCTAAGGAAAATTCCTAAAAAAATAAAAAGAGGGTGCAAAAATCTGAGATAAGGAGAATGATTCTGGCTCAAAATTTACCTGAGCAATCCTTAAGTGCTGCTAGCTGAAAGGAAGGTTTCTAAAATCAAACGTTAAATGACCTAAACTTTCAATCGTGCTTATAAGTAATTACAAAATAATTTATTACAACAAATGAAAAAAAAACTGGTACAAACATGTAAATACACTATTATACATGAATGTGTTTTCAACGATATTACACACGCATGTTAATTACAATTACGTGATAGACATCCCTAAGCAAATATTAAAAATCAAATATAAAACAAATTTACTTAACTAACTTTTAACCTAATCACCCAGACGCATTGTAAGTAGGTTTTATCAGTTTAAGCAGTGAATCCAAAATGTTAATTTTTATACATTTTTGCAGATATATTTCAGATGGTTTTCATAAATACCTGATGGGTGATTATTGAATGTAGCTAAAGCAGACACCATTAAATGCCTCTATCAAGATTGACTTCGAAATTCTCAACACACTTATGTCTAACATAAAGTTGTTAATCTGGGAGCCAATGTGCCCCTAAAATTAAATACAACCAATTTGGTAGGGTATTATCTGAATATGGTTGATCAATTTCAGTCTGTTCGATAACTTATCCTCAAAGGTAGCTAACCTACTCAAATTGCATGTTGCTCATTTGGGTAGTAAGTACGTAGTGCTTTAAAAAATGTATCTTTCATACAATAATTCGAGACATCTTCGGCAAACTTCAGACAGATTCTATCTAATAAATATGTGCAATTAACTTACGGATAGGTTGACTAAACAAGAAAAGCAATTTTTATTTAATTGAATCGGCACAAATTTGCCTGTGAAGTCTTTATACTCAGATGATGAGATCATCGGCGCACCTGCGTATTACATTATTAATCAAAACTGTAATAATTTAGAATGAAACTGCAATGATGATATCATCTCGAACCTTTAAAAACTGCCACGACGAATTTGACAACCTTTGAGTATGAATAATATATAATATAGAAATAATTCTACCTTAGATCAAAATGCATGTAACCTAAAAATTATGTTTCTTAAAGGAAATTGCCTAACCCTTTCAGTGAATTTACCAATACAGAAACTAGTAAAATGAAATATGATTATAAACATTTCCAAGGAACGTCACACCATCTCTTTCTAACTCAAATACTAAGATTGCTTGAAACTTTGAAATATGAAGAATATAAGTTAGACGTAATTGATTAATATTACTCAATGCATTATTTGTGGACATCAATAAAATGAAAAACACTTTATACATAATCAAGCAGTAATATTAAAAAGCACTACACTTTATGCAATAATAATTTAATAAATAAGTGGAATGCTCACGTGCAATGGAACATAATTTTTAATGACAAATGCCAGGTTAATATAATTTGCAATTTACACAAAAATTTATGTAACAGTATTAAATCACAACTGACAAGAGTACGATAAAATAAAATCCTTTTACTGTAGGTACGCGTGAATGGAATACTTAGCAATACTGATTTTTGCATAAACTTTAAAGCAATAAATCATATTTTATTAGTTCCTATTTCGTAGAAGAAAAGTAATATGTCCATTTCAAGAAGTTCCTTTTATTTCATTTTGAACACAATTAGTAAACTTTTACTTTCTGCTTTCGCATTAAGAAAGATTTATTTTACAATAATAAAAGCATAAATTGGACTGGACTATGCAAACAGTCCTGTTTGGAAAAGTTTCTGTAGTTATGATTTTTCGGAGAATTCATCAGTATGTCTAACACCTTGATCAATTTCTATAATAAATTACAACTTTTGCTTTTGTCGAGCCTTGATAGATATTATAAATATGACAATTACTTCATTTAATGCTTGATTTCCAAATCTATTTCTACCAGTACAAATTGGTGCTGTTTGTTACTGTAAAAGGCGATAATACTAACATTTTGAGTTGGTAGTTCAATTGTTTGTAGTAGAGTTTCTGGAACTTTGGGATTAATTTTGAGCACTCTCCAGCCACCATACACAGCTACCCACAAATTACCATCAGTATCTATCGCTTGACCATCAGGAAATCCACCAATATTATGTTTGGCAAATGTAAATATGCTTTTCCGGTTTGCTAAAAGACAAAACAATGTCATAAATAAATTGAAAACATGAAATTCTTACTAATAGATCCGTCTTCAACATTGTAATCAAACTGATCAACTGTTCTTTTTAAACTGTCAATATAATAAAATGTTTTAGAGTCTTTGCTCCATGCAAGTCCATTAGATATCTGTATTTTGTCTATATGATATTTGAGTGTACAATTACTATCAAAACTGAATAATTTTCCAGTAGCAGGATGATCAGAAGTTAGAGGAGCACTATCATTATTCATACTTCCTGCAACATCCACTCCCATTATTTGTACGTTTAAATAATTTTTTATTAAGCTGCCAAGTACTCACCAGCCCACAGTTTTCCAGTGGGATCTACTTTACCATCATTTAGTCGATTGTTATTGAATTCTTCAGTGGCATCAAGTTTTGCAATCTTTTTGATATCTGAAACATTATTACTTATTCCATCCCAAGTAATGATAACTAAATCCCTTAACAAACTAACTAAAAACCTATCACTAGTTCCTTCAAGTGGTATAATGAACGACGGACAAGGTTCTAAAAATACATTTTCAATAGATGTTTTTACTAATTGCAAATTTAACCAATTGTTGCTCTTGCATGTTCATTTGTTGACGGCTTGTATTTATGAATTGACCATGATTTGAGATCCACAAAATATAATGTTTGGGTTTTTGCATCCCAATGAGGTCCTTCACCAACTGATACATCTTCAACCACACGTTCTATTGTATATGACATCTATAACAATGAGACGATCTAAGAATTAAAAACAATTTTCTTATATCGATACATCAAAGCAACATTGGCATATAATTTAAAACGGAACTTTTGAAATAATTAGCAGTAAGCATTTAAATTAAATCTATAAATCAATAAGAATTCTTTGGGATTTATGTAAATATCACAGTGTTGCATTGATATTGTATTGAAATTTATTAGCGATATTCCTCTGTTGATAAGTTTTGATTCCTGTTCATTAGGCCTTCAGTTCTGGAACGGTTAGATGCGTACCTCCATTGTTTCCTATTCTGAGCTAACCTACACATTTCCCCGAAATTCCCACAGCCTACATCTTTCACTATTAGTGTGTAATAGGTCTACATCTACCTCTTTTTTTCCTATCTCTGCCTATAGTATATACTGCACTATTCCCAAAATGCCTTAAAACGTGTCCTGTCCTTCCTATCTCTCCTATTTTTTTGTTTTCCGCAAATATTTCTTTTTCTCTATTATTTTTAAAACCTCTTTGTTATTATCTTTGTCTGTCCATGCTATCATCACTATAACTCTGAAGTACCACATTCCAAAAGGCTTGTACCTTTTTCCTGTCTGCTTCTTCTACTGTCCCTATTGCATAAGCATCCAGAACTGTGCGCCACACATATGCTTTCTATAATTCTTTCCTTGTTTCTATGTTCGTTGTATTAGAACATAGCGGCCGCGCTTTCTTGTTAGGTACAGCTGTTTCTCTTCTATTGTTTTCTAAATATATTTCTATTTTTTTTATAAATATATAGCCTATTTCACCAATATTCAGTAGTATGTGAAGGAGGTTAAGCAACCTATGGCTACTAAGATTAATAGTTTTCCAATAAATCCTTTCACGCAATAAACATCAGTTGAGAATATTGCAAAACCAATGCCTATAATTGTTTATAATAATCATCAAGTTTAGTGCAATTATTATCTGTCGTCTTTAGGTTTTCCGTATTGGAACTAGTTGGATGTGTACCTCCAGTGATTTCTATTCTGAGCTAGCTTACACATTTCCTAGAAATTCCCACAGCCTACATCTTTGACTATCTGTGTGCAATAGTCTAACCTAGTTCTACCTCTGCCTCTATTTGTTCATATCTCTGCTTCTAATATATTCTGCACTATTTCTCATGCATTAGTATGTGACCTATTATCTTATCTCGCCTACTTTGTACTGGTATCTGTATGTTTCTTTCTTCCCATACCATTTGTAGAACCTCTTAACTTTGTCCATCCATGATCTCTTCATCATACGTCTGTAGCCTCACACTTCAAAGGCTTTTTCGTGTCCGCTTTTCCTACTGTCCAAGTTTCACAGACGTGCCGTGCTATGCTTCACACATATGCTTTCAGCACTCTTTTCCTTGTTTCTATGTTTGTTGTTTTTGAACATAGTAGTTGCTTTTTCTTGTTAAATGCAGCACGTCCTTGTGCTAATCCTTGTTTTATATCTTTTCCCAGCTTGCATTATTTGGCTTTCTGGGTAGCAGAAATCCTTAACCTCTTGTTAGTTCTTGTTCCCTATTTGTATTCTACTTTTTGATTTATTTTCTACTCTTTTACATACAAGTACTTTTGTTTTATTTTTGTTAATTTGCAAACCGTATCTCTCTGTTAGAACTGTTTCCATTTCATTAATACCTGCTCCTAACTCTTCCTTGCTATATCATCTGCAAATCTAAGCATATAAATTTTTTGTCCCTGCATAATAACTCCAAATGTATTCTTACATTTGACAGTATTCATTGCCTCTTCGATGTACAAGTTAAAAAGGCACATGCCTGTCTCACCCCTTTGCTAATGTTTATTTCTCTACATTTCTGCTCTAATTCTATTACCCCTGTTTACTCTTTGTACAAGCTATGTAGTATATGTCTATTCCTAAAACTCATTCTAATCTTTTTAGTATTTTGAACATTTTTTCCATTTTACATTGTCATGCTTTTTCCAGATCTACAAACCCTATATATACCCGCTTTCTACTTTTTCTATTGTTTTCTTCATTATCGCCCTCAGAGCTAAAATATTCTTAATCTCCCGTGTTTCCCAAATTGATCTTCTCCTAGTTTCAGCCTGTTTCGCATCCGACATTATACAATTCTAGTTAATATTATTGACACATGTGCTGTCAAACTATCTGTGCCTTTCTTTTTTGGTATAGGGACTATGATGTTACGTTTGAAATCTTCAAGTTTCTTGCCTGTCTAATACATAGTAGCTTACAAGTTGGAAGAGACGTTCTGTTACGGCCTGTCCAGTGACTTTTAGAGTTTCTGCTTACATCTTATGTATACCTTGTGCCTTACCATTTTTCAGACCCTTTAATATTAATTCAAAGTCATCTATAAGTATAGGATATCCCAAGTAATCCTTTTCAATGTCTGATTACCGTTCTAGTGCTGTTAGTTCCTTTCCTGCATATAAATTCCCTATAAATTCTTGCCATCTATCAACACTCTCTACATTTTCTATAATGATGTCTCCTTCCACACCTTATATTTTTGCTATATGGATTTATAGCCCTAAAATTCATTCTAATTAGTTTGTATATTTCGTTTGTCTTTCCTATTTCCACTTTTAGTTTGCACCTCTTAAGACTTTCCATCAATCCATTATTTTTTAGTTTTCATGCATTTGCGAATAATCTTCCATTTTATAGCTTTGTATGTTTTTCTGCTTCGTCTGATCTGTTTTTGTATTTTTGTCTTCCTTCTATTAAATTCAGGATATCCTTTGTTATAGTAGTATTATTATCTCATGGCGGGTGACCTTGATAAAACCTGCATGAGGAGGAGCTATATTAATAATCAAAATAAAAAAGTGAGACTAGAAAACATCGACTGCTTGCACTTCCAGTGTTGCCAGAGCAAAACTTGTCGAGCAACCAAGGAATGTGTTTTAAATAGTTTTATGTTGATTTTTGCTCTTCTGTAAAAATGATCTGAGCTTATTGTTAGATGTGATACCCCAGATTATTGATTGATTGGATCAGTGTACACAAGATATTTTATCACTTATAGTCACTAGTAGAACAAAAACAATTTGGTAGTACTACATATTCGTTTATTTCAAATCAATAGACATTTTTGTTTTAAACACAAACTATAAATTATAAACACTATAAAAATGTCAACCCACCTCGAAAATATTACTAAGATTTATTACAAAAACGTTTTGTTTGTACCTTCCTTTACAATTCTTTGCACCGTCCACAATGACGCACCTGTTGCTTCAGCCACGCACTCTTGCAAATTGTTCAGGTTGGAGGCGCCCGAAACTTTTATGCGTTTCAAATATTGAAACACATTAAAAAGAATCGGTCGTCCTTGACTATGAATCACCTCCTTCTTATTCATAATATTACTCTAAAATATATCATAATTAATCATTGAACGAACATTCTTTTTAAATACTTACATTGCTGAAAAAATTAACTATCAGTTAGTTTTGAAAAAAACTGTTTTGATGACTATTACTTGATACAAATATTAAAACAGAAAACTGGAAACAATAATACCTTGATAAGAGCGAGAATGACAATGACAGTTATGGTTCACATTCGGTATATACAGTATTGGGATCCGCTGAGTATGTGCACTGTTGCCACCGCAAATATTTACGGATAAAGAAACTACGAACCTAGAATTGTTTAAAAGTAAAAACAATTAAAAGCTCTGATATTATATGGAGGTCTGGATTTATTTCATATACTTATGAATTTCTAGATACCACCAGCATGAACGGGGTCCTTACAAACAATATTTTACTTAACGTAATAAATGGGATATTCGTGACGACGTATTAAAGCCACATTGCTAGCAAGATGTTTGTGGGTTGTACTGTAGCGTTGTGAATCTTGAGGTTAAAGTTTAAACTGAACCTCTTGCGCATGTGACGTCACCCGCCATGAGATAATAATACTACTCTAACATGATTTCTTATTTTCTTTTTGTGTATATCCCAGAATATTTCTGGCCACCATGTCTAAGCTGAATTTAATGTTATTTTATTCTGTTTCTACTTCCATAGGATAAGAAATTTTCCCAAAGTCTTTCAGCAATTCATTCGACTTTCCACAAATCTTTTATGGATATCTTTATCTTTGAGTTTTGCAAAGTCAAAGTGCCCTTTTATGTTGCTTTTTAGTAGATTGTTAAATGTAAGAGCGGCCTTGATAATTATGATGTGAACAGTGTCTATATCTGCTGCTTGGTAGTTTTTGCAGTCTTTTACTAGATTCCTAAACCATTGTCTAACAAAAACGTAATATATTTGATATATATTAATCTAGCCTAGACATGACGGCCAGAGATATTCTGGGCTATACACAAAAAAAAAAAGAAACCATGGATAACAAAGGATATCCTGAATTTAATAGAAGAAAGACGAAAATACAAAAATAAATCAGACGAAAATGGAAAACAGAGATACAAAGCCATAAAATGGGAAATTATTCGAAAATGCAGGAAAGCTAAAGAACAGTGGATTGACGAAAAGTGCAAAGAGGTACATACGAAGATGGAAATAGGAAAGACAGACGAAGCATACAAATTAATTAGAATGAATTTTAGGGATATAAAACCATATAGCAAAAATATAAGGGACGCACAAGGAAACGTCATTATAGAAAACGTAGAGAAAGTGAGTTGATGGCAAGAATATATAGGGAATTTATATGCAGGAGAGGAACTAACTGCACTAGAACAGGAATCAGACATTGAAAATGAGGACTTGGGATATCCTATACTTAGAGATGAGTTTGAATTAGCATTAAAGAGTCTGAAAATGGTAAGGCGCCGGTACAGATAAGGTGCAAGCAGAAACTCTAAAAGCCGCTGGACAAGCAGTAACAGAACGTCTCTTCCAACTTGTAAGCTATATGTATGAGACAGGCGAGATACCCAAAGATTTCAAACGTAGCATCATAGTTACTATACCAAAAAAGAAAGGCGCGGATAGATGTGAAAATTTTCGAACAATAAGTTTGACAGCACACGTGTCAAAAATATTAACTAGAATTGTGCAAAGACGAATGGAAAAACGGGCGGAAGAAATACTAGGAGAAGACCAATTTGGGTTTAGGCGAAACAGGGGAACACGGGAGGCTATTTTAGCTCTAAGAGTGATAATGGAGAAAACAATAGAAAAAGGAGAAAGCGTGTATATAGGGTTTGTAGATTTGGAAAAAGCTTTCGACAATGTAAAATGGAAAAAAATGTTTGAAATACTCAAAAAGATTGGAATGAGTTATAGGGATAGACGAATAGTACATAACTTGCAGGAACGTAGAGAAGTAAACATTAGGAAAGGGGTGAGACAGGGATGTGCCCTATCCCCATTGATTTTTAACTTGTACATAGAAGAGGCAATGAATACTGTCAAATGCAGGAAGACATTTGGAATTACTATGCAAGGACAAAAAATTGATATGCTTAGATTTGCAGATGATATAGCAGTATTAGCGTCTAGCAAAGAAGAGTTAGAATCTGCTCTTAATGAAATGGAAACGGTTCTGACAGAGCGCTACGGTATGAAAATTAACAAAACTAAAACTAAAGTTCTAGTATGCAAAGGTGGGGAAAATAAATCAAAAACAAGAATACAAGTATGTAACACGAACTTACAAGAGGTTAAGGATTTCTGTTACCTAGGAAGCCAAATAACGCAAGATGGGAAAAGCACAAAAGACATAAAACAAAGATTAGCACAAGGTCGTGCTACATTTAACAAGAAAAAGCAACCACTGTGCTCAAACACCACAAACATAGAAACAAGGAAAAGATTGCTTAAAACATATGTGTGGAGCACAGCACTGTACGGATGTGAAGCCTGGACAGTAGGAGAAGCGGACAAGAAAAAGGTAGTAGCCTTTGAAATGTGGTGCTACAGATGTATGATGAAGATATCATGGACAGACAAAGTTAAGAACGAAGAGGTACTAAAAATGGTAGGGGAAGAAAGAAATATGTGGAAAACGGTAAAAAATAGGAGAGATAGGATGATAGGCCACATACTACGGCATGAGGGAATAGTGCGGAATATATTAGAAGCAGAGATCGGAAAAAAGAGAAGAAGAGGCAGACCTCGGTTAGACTACTGCACACAGATAGTAAAAGATGTAGGCTGTAGGGGTTTCAGGGAGATGTGTAGGCTAGCCCAGAATAGAAATCAATGGAGGTACGCATCCAACCAATCCCAAGATAGATAAACTAATGACGAAAAAAATAACTGTGCTTAAACATGATGATTATTATAAGTAACTACAAGAATTGGTTGGGCAATATTCTCGAATAATGTTAAGTGTGAAAGGATTTACTGGAAAATCATTATTTCGGCAAACGTCTAAGTGTTGGGGGATCTTGGTAGCCACAGGTTGCTTAACCCCCTTCACTGAATCTCGGTGAAATAGGGCATAAAATTAGAAAACAATAGAAGGGGAACGAGCTGTATACACATGCTGTGTGAGAATTTCAGGGAACTATGTAGGCTAGCTCAGAATATAAATAAGTGCAGGTACGTGTCCAACCAGGAAAACCATTAATTCGGCAAACGTCTAAGTGTTGGGGGATCTTGGTAGCCACAGGTTGCTTAACCCCCTTCACTGAATCTCGGTGAAATAGGGCATAAAATTAGAAAACAATAGAAGGGGAACGAGCTGTATACACATGTTGTGTGAGAATTTCAGGAACTATGTAGGCTAGCTTAGAATATAAATAAGTGCAGGTACGTGTCCAACCAGTTTTGAGACGGAAAACCTAATGACGAAAAATAAGCGCAGATAAATCTGATGATTAGTATAAACAACTAGTTGTTGGTTGCGAAATATCTGCAACTAATGTTGACTGTGCGAAAAGATATATTGGAAAATATATTAAATCGATAAATGGTTAAGTGTTGGGGGAACTTGGCAGCCACAGGCTGCTTACCTCCCTTCACAACCACTGAAGGTAGGAAAAATAGGGTATATAACTGTAAAACAATAGAAGGTGACCGAACTGTATCTAACAAGAAAGAACAGCACCTATGAGGAAAGACAACAAACATAGAACACGAAGAAAATTGTTGAAAGCATATGTGTGGAGCACAGCACAGTATGCCTATGAAATACGGGCAGTCTGAAACGCAGACAGAAAAACGGTAGCAGCTTTTTGAAATACGGTGCTTCAGATGTATGAGGACGATAGCATGGACAAACAAAGATAATAACAAATAGGTTATAGAAATAGTAAGGAAACAAGGATATCTGGGGAAAAAGAGAAATAGAAGGGCGGAATACGTTCTAAAGAGTTTTGGGGAATAGTATGGGATATATTACAAGCAGAGATAGGAAAAAGAGGTAGATGTAGACCTAGATCAAATAGTGATAGATGCAGACTGTGCAAATTTCAGGGAAATCTGTAGGTTAGTTTAGAATAGGAAACAATGATGGTACGCGTCTAACCAGTTCCAGGACTGAAGACCTAATGATGATGATTTGATATATTCCTATATCACCTAGCATCTTCCATGTATATCGTCTTCTATCATGATGTTAAAATAATGTGTTTGAGTTGGTTAAATTATTTTTGCCAGAAAATTCTACCAGCCTATCTCCCATATCGTTTCTAGTAGCTAAACCAAATAAACCTACTACCGTTCCTTCCCTACCTTCACCTACCATTGCATTAAAATCCTCCGTAATTATTAAATTTTCATGTCGTTTTGTGCATCTTATTATGTCTTCAATATTTTTGCAAATTGCTTCTACCTGTTCCTCACTGTAGCTAGAGGTGGGCATGTATACTTGTATTATTACTGTATTTACTGATTTAGATTTTAATCTAAAGACGAGTACTCTTTCGTTCTTTTGTAAGTAGTTTTCTACACAGTGTCATATCTTTTTTTTGCATAACTATCCCCACACCCGAATTTTTTTTCAACGATCGTCTATAAATTATCCTAAAGTCTCCACTCCAAAAGTCCCCCACCTCTGGTCACCTCTAGCTCACCTACTTACTTCGTACTTCTGACATTCCACGCAACTTGCAAAATGTCCCTGGCTCTTCTTTTATATCTTCAGATCATATCTTCTGAAGTAGTTCCCTCTCGGAGATCTGAATGGGGCACTATTTTAACTCCGGAATCTTGTATCCCAGAGGATGCCATTATTTTAAATAATAATTTAAGTACGCTATGTGCTTGGGAGGTAATGTGATGATTTCTCGTTGCCTTCCACATCGCAGTAGTGTGTCCTACAATGACATATCAACCTCTATGGTCTCTCACTCTAAGTGCCGAAAGAGCTGCTGTCCTCTTTCGGGGACCTGTCTTAGTCTGGTTCCTCACCAAAGATCCCATCAATTTGGTAAAACCTTTGGTTCAGCTCCTTAGCTCATTGGAACGTGCGAGAATTCTTTTTCTTTCTCTATACCAACAGGCATAGAGTCGCCTTCATTATTACTACGACCAGAGACCAAATACTTACGTGTTATACTTTTTATACTACTAGTAGCAACTACATAAATATCCATATGTGCCAAACCTTTATTTTCATTTTCTGCAGTGCCATTATCACTGTAAAATTTAACATTTATATTTTGACAATAATCAATTAAGTAGTTGTAAATACTCGAGGTAATTTCTTGGGCTCCCCTTTTTGCAATACACTTTCATGCCAAAAATAACCCTGTGCTCTTTTCCTAAGCGAGATTTATACCCCTGACCTGAATTAATTTTCACTTTTATACTGTTCTTAGAGTACTTGTAGTAAAAGTAGGTTCAATTCACATGTACCACTGTTGCTTTTTTTATATGCAATTTAAAAAATTTTAATAATAAAAAAACCTATTGTAATTCAAACTGACAGTAGTAACACTTCGGTAGCTTGCGTAATGTTATAAGAAAATAAACCCGTTTGTTACGGTTCAAAATGTTTAACACAAACTGAACTAAATTATGGGATAATTGAAGAAGAATTTTTGGCACTTTTATTTGCATGTAAAAAGTTGCACCAATATATCTATGGTAGGAAAGCTGTTGTTCAAACAGATCATTTACCATTAGTAAACATTATAAAAAACATAACGGTTGAACATGTTAAAGGAAAAAATTTAATTGCCGATGCCATCTCCAGAGCTCACCCAAAAATTTGTACTGATAATAAAGAGCCAATCGATTTGGATGCTAATGATGTTGTTCACTCTATAAATATGAGTGATGAACAACATTCACAATTTGTAAATGAAACATTAAAAAAAAAGTTCTAGGCGAAATTATAAAATTTCAAAAAAATGGATGGCCACATCAAATTAAAGAAGAAATTAAAATTCTTTCACAATGTTAGGGACAAGATATCTGTAATAGATGGTTTAGTATTTTTTGATCATAGAGTAAGTGTTCCGTTCTCATTAAAAAACGAAATGTTATAATCACTCCATGTGTATCATCAGGGTATTGTAGAAGCAAAAACGAGAGCGCTCAGGCACTTTTATATTGGCAAAATATAAACAAAGAAATTGAAGAATATGTTAAAGCATGTAGGGTTTGTGAGATATTTAAAGCCAGTAATATTAAAGAACCACCAGATCTCCCTTTAAAAAAATAGCATGTGATATATTAGAACTAGAAAATAAAATTAATTTGGTGGTGATGGACTATTATTCAAAATGGATAGAATTAGTGAAACTAAATGAAAAATACTCTGTTGAAATTATTAAGGCGTTTAAGGTAATTACATTTATAATGATTGCAGATAACATGCCATTTCATTCATATTTAATGAAAAACTTAGCAACATCTTGTAATTTTCAAGTAATTACATCATCGCCTGTATCCAACAGATAATGGTTTAGCTGAAAAAGCTGTTAGAATTTGTAAGAAATTGTTAAAAAAGTCTGCAGAAAATAATTGTAAGAAAGAAAAAATGTCTTAGAGTATCGAAATACGTCAGTTTTAGGATCAAAATTTTCGCACGTTCAACTATTCGTGTAACAAGATCGATTATACCAGTCCTAAATAATTCATCAAAACCTAAAGTTGTTAACAATTTCAAAGATTTTCTATTGCAAAGGCAAAAGAGGAAAGAATACTATTACAATAAACATGTTAAAAAGGGTGTTCATTATAATAAGTATGGTAATGTGGTATTCAGGGATCATGAAAGAAAATTTGGAAACCTGCAAGGGTTGTTTCTAAATTTGAGAAAACCCCATGTAGTTATAATTTATTGGTTGAGTAAAGAGAAGAAATACTATTGATATTTGCCTGTCATATCATAAATTAAATACGTATAGCACAGATAATGATGTAAATTTGAATGCGACAGACAACAATTACTGGTACAATTGTGTAACTACTAGGGAACCAGATATTAAAGAGGAAAAGGAAAATGTGCAGGATGATTCCAAATAATTGGTACCCTCAAACAGTTATACTACAAAGTCTGGTCGTCTACTACAACCGCCCAGTAGATTGAATTTGTAGAATAAGATTACTTGTTTGTTAGAAAGGAGGATGTTTTGTAATAAGTTAATCGGTCTAAGTTAGTTTTATAAAGTTGGTCTGAGTTGTGTGGATGCCAAGGTCAGACAGTAGACTGGTGACATGTGGGCTAGAGGTCTCATGTAAGATGTTGACTGAGAATAAAGAATCTGAATGTATGTAGTTATTTACTTAATTAAACATATGATCAAAACTATAACACCAAATATAATTTTTATAATTACACTAAAAATAAAGACCGAAAAGTAGTAAAATAATTTATTACAGATGTTGTGTTATGCAACCACCATTTCATACTATGGAATGTCAAGTTTTCTTTTTTAATAACATTAATAACATTTTGAAGAATTTTTAAAGTGTCGTGTATTTCCTCAATCTAATTAGCGATCTTTATTTGTAAATTATCAATGTCAAAAACAGAAGTTTCATAAACAGAGTTCTTTAAATGTAGTCACAACAAGAAACTACAATGTGTAGGATCACAAGATTGCCTGAGAAAAATTGTGTCCATGTTTAAAATGAATGCGTTTTTCAATATATTTCATAATTAAGCAATGCTCAGGTTAGTAATGTGGCTCAAGCTCTCTTCTGCTGATAATATCCTGCAACATTATTTTGAAATGTTAACGTACAAACAGATTAATTAATTAATTAAATTTCATTAACTTGTGTTACTTATAGGCAAATTTACATGATAAATTACTGTTATATTTTAGTAAGCATCCCTTATACTAAAGATCTCAGGTTTAGAAATAGCTTTACCCTTAAATTATAAATTCCAGCAGCTGTCATCATAATTTAATGGTCTAACCTTGCAAACACAATACAAAATCCTTTTAAAACTTATGTCGGTTTTATAGATTGACGAATCTGATAAATTTAAATAGAATATTACTTTTTAACGTAAACAAAGAAAAGCAATTTCCAGTTGTAAACCTTAGTTTTCTTAATATTTCGGTGATTGACAAGGGTTATAGAAAACGAAACATTACAAATAGCCAAACTATTTTCCAATTTGATTTGTTCAAAGATTGCAAATAGTTTTAAGTAGTCTGGAGACAACCATTGTATTAAAATCCATTTCGGCGCGGGTTCGGCTATCCGGTCTTTTGTTAATGGCAGACAACTGTTGCAGATAGGTATAGTCAACAATTTCAATACTTAAAATTGAAAAGAATGTACAACATATTTAAACCATTACAAAAATAATTGCTATTCGTGGCCCTCATTTTGAAAGGGGCTGGATTTGGTTTCTAAAATCTTGTTTTTGGGAGGCTCTGTTAATAGTAATTGGATAACAGAAATATGACGTAAAATAATGGTTTAGAGTAGGATTAATATATAACTTAAAAGGCTTTAGTCAAAAGACGGAGATTCCAATGGGGTTGTCCGTTGTCAAAAGGTAGAAAGAAACGTAGCCAGAGAAGTTCGCTGGTAGCGTTCTCCGGCATCACAGATATGATATCGAACTTAGTATCACGTTAGAAAAAATGGAAAGGAGTAAGTAACTCATCCAGCTCGTGAGGGTTGATGACCGGGTGTTCGCGGATTTATAAGTGATATTAAAGTATATAATAAAAAGCTTGTATGCGTGTGATGCACAAGTTAAGTTATCAACAAGATCCTGCCAGGTTCGTGTGCCATTGAATTATTTAATAATTACGAAGTACAAGAGCAACAAGCGAGATTCTCTCACCCAATTTAAGAGCTGTTCTGCATTGGAAGGCAAGCCATCAACCAATTGACGATTTTTAGTAAGTAATTTTTTATAGTTAAGCTAGCACGACGAGTTTTTAGTTAATTTATTTGTTAGGACGTTTTGGCCATAAACTGTAGGATTAATTTAGTGTAAAATTTATAAGATAAGTTTTGTTCTATATAAAGTATTTGGGAATTACTTATGTACATAAAATTATCAGAATTCCATATCAACCATTCAATTAAATTTCTAAATTAAAATCCATGAATTTCCTAATGTAAGAGGTTGACGTTTATTGCTCTGTTAATTAAATAGTTTTTGTTTGCCATTGGTCAAGTCAATAATTTTTTTATTTTTTTGATCATGAAAGTTGCATAAGTAGTCAAAAAGGTAAGAATTGATTAAAAGAAACAATTGTCCTCCTTGGGATGACAAGTCTCTCGAGGTTTTGCATGAACATTTGGACATTCTCGACAACAAAAATTATCTAGGAATATATCAGCCTTAATGTAAAATTATTGTTGGCATAGCTCCACATTTTCCTATTCTGAGAGTTAACATAATTAGAAAGGTAGAAACGTGTTCCATCCGTAAATACTATCTTCTCAATAATGATTTTTGTTATTAAATTGATTGAGAAGCTTTATATAAAATTCTATTTTTCGTGGTAGCAAGTAATTCATGTGTCACTTTCAAACAATAGGGAAGAGGTTCCAGTTTCCTTAAAAATACATTTACAAGTATGATATGAAATACCTAATTTTTACCATATAGTTTCACAGAGGTACTTCTCCAATAATCACATGTCTGACAAATGACCTACTGCCCTTTCTTCAATTAACATTTTAAGAAATCATGGCATTTAATTTGAATAAATGTGGCAGAATCTTGATAAAGTATAATCAGGCACTGCTAATTGAGGATAACTATTTTGTAGATAACGTCTTATAATATATGCAATTCTAGTCATTTAAATTGAATTGTTTTTTTTTGTAAAAATATTCCTGTAGTGGAATGCATATTTCAATTTTGGTGTAAGAGTTTCTTACACTACTCGCACTTGAATTATAAGTAAAAAATTTTCTTACACATCAATGTTTCTAGAAAGGTATTTTGAGTATGTTCAGACAAATTTGCAGTAATAATTGAAGTTTTACAAGGTGTAATGCGTCGGCGTTATGTTAAATTGAAACTAGATGCAAAAAGAGGAACAATTAATCTTAAATGCACAAAATTAATATTGATGTACCATGTATATTTCTAATTTTATGAATAGTAGTATTCATTCCATACCAGAATTATCCCAAATATAGGAAATCTTTCTACAAATTTTAGTAGTATGAAGTAGAATTAATGTTACATAGATACAATGCAAAGTAAACCTCAGACCATGTCGTAAACATATTCATACAATGTAATAATTACTTAGAACATCGAGTCTATAAGTGAAATTTGCCAATATCAAGTTACAGATAATTAATCATATCATTCAATACAAAGTATGATGTTTTCAATGTATTTATTCAGATTGATAAGAAAATGCAATAACCATGGTCATTTGGCCTTTACATGATAAAACCATATAAGTTCACACTTGATTCACATAATAGGAATGTTATAAAATGTAATTATCCCCAAATACACAGAAAAAGTGGGAGGAATAATAGACGTGGGTCTGTGGACTGAAAACCATGAATTTAACTATATGCGAGCCATAAATAAAAATACGTGTAAGGGTGATCGTTGAGAGGTTAGTCAGGTACATCGATTTGGTGATGAATTTGCAAACTGGCGTTAACGTGGCGAGATCCCGCGAATTTTCGACAAAACTCACAACTACAATGGATTTTTGAACTAAGAACTTGATGGCAAACTAATTTATCTTAGCTTTATGGAATTTTTTAGCCGCCTGAAGGTATAACACTGTAAGTCACAGCTCATTAAAAATGGTTTTTTGCTGTTGGTGGCATTTATGCATTTACGTGAAATATTGATAACATGAAAATTTGAGACGTATTGTAAATTATTATGATTGAACGATCAAGGTTATGGTTAATTGCATATGAACTGATTATGAAATTTTGCAACTCTGTGTGTGTATTTGTTTCAGGAACATCGTATATTGCTTATGTTTAAACTGATCTAACTTTAAAATTTTGTATGTATACCTGTTTACAGGAATAACAAAATAATGCTGTCTTAAAATAGATTTAGGTGATGCTGTAAGTTGAAATTTGTTGTTTTATTTGTTTAAACTGATAGGTTGCATTTTGTACAAGGAACTCCAATTCATAAAGAGAAATACTCATCATCTAGGGATTCTAGACTGCACTAGACGAGTTGGAACCTATATATGACAGGTTGAAAGCCTTTCAAGGTAAGTGATATTGCTAACGTGGCTTGAAATTGCACCTAGCTATTTGGTAAATAATTCGATTTTTGTTCCAGTTCTTTAATTGTTTATATAAGGACCCACTTCCGCACCATTGTAGTTAGCCGGTGCATCTTTATTTTGTTACAAGATTCCTGCTGCTTCTGCACAATTTCAAATTTAAGAATTTAACGTTCTATACACCTGTAACAATATTAATATTTTAGGCAAAAAAACAGAAAAAAATAATGTCATTAAAAGTGTTCCATTAAATGGTCCAAATAATAGGTTAAGGGTTCCAAAATATGATACAGGTTTAGTAAAAACATGCAGTTGCACACTATAAATCAAGAAATTGTACAACTGCCCTCCAAATTTCTGTATAACTAGGTTAGGTTAGGTGCCAGATCAGCATTTTACCAAATTGAGAACCTTTGAAATTGAAGTATTAAAAATTGTTAAAGTGGATAAAGTGGAACAAAAATTATCATCATCATTAGGTTTTTATGGGACACAAGATACGTCTACAGTGTAATCTAGAGTTTGGATGTAAACCCGGAGATGATGTCGTCAGCAAAAACTACGTCGAGAAGTGCAAGCACATAATGCATGAAATCCACGGTGATATTAGGAAAAATATCCAGATCGCAAGCGATTGGATAATGGCCAGATATAGCATGGAGGCGCAGGAGTCTGCTTTTCAAGAGGGCAACCGCATCTGGCTATACAACCCCAGATAGAGGCGTTGACTGTTGCCAAAGTTACAAAGACATTGGGAGGGTCTGTATGAAGTTGTAAAAAGGATCAACGACTCAGTTTATCGGATTCATAAGCTCCCAAAACGCAAAAAATACTAGTGATGCACATTAACTAGTTAGCACCCTACGACAGTGATAATGCCCGGTAATGCTGAAGAATGGTAAGCAGTGAGACCAACAAACCATGCTCGTGAGGATGAACGGGGGTCTGGACCCAGTTATGATTGGTTTGTCTCTGTACATCTATTCGATGTGCTATCGGAATACTTTCTGGCACATTGCGTAGTGGGCCTTGATAGGTCCTGAGGAGTTGCTGGGGTGTTTAAAAATAAATTTGGTGGTCTGGATCAACTTCGTCGAGAACAACCAGAGGTTGGTAGGACCAACATTGGGGTATCTACTACTTGATGACTAAGCAACGACCTTGTGGTAAATTGGATTATCAGGATCTTTGGAAAATGTTAGTGGACCTCAAGGGCCAGACGATCAAATTTGAATACAAGAAGTTGGCCATTCCCAGGATTGGTGGTCGATATGTTCCAGAAAACCGGGGTCCAGATTCTGATGTAGTTATTAGCTACTTTTATCAACATGGAAATACAGAAATGGTTCAACTATTCTTACCGCTACAGGGACTTTCAATATGTTCGGGCTACAGAATGTTTTTGGATGGATCAGCTGAAAGAGGGTAAGTGGGAGGCAGTGTAGAGCCAATCGGTCTGCCTGTTACCAAAATAATTACATTACGACGCAAACGAAGTGTTTGTACACACACAATGATTGATGGCCCCTGCGGCATCACACCTTTCGGATGAACTTGATTGACAAGTACAAGGGTTGTGCATTTAAGAGTTATTTAGATTACAATAGGTACATTCGAGAATGTTATTTGCATAATTTCTGGTATGTTTTAGAATAGTCTAGAAGTTGTTGAATATAATGCATATAAATTAACGTTGTGGGTAGAATTCAGTTCTGATTGAAGTTTTGACTACAATACATTGTAGAGCTTTGAAAGATGTGATATACATGACTAGACCACAGGGAAACCTCGAACCTTTTGTTTATTTTATTTTATGTACTTTTATAGAGCTTAAGGATCCGCTGAGGTACATAGAACTTGTGCTCAGTATAAGGTTGGTCGATCATATAATCACATAATAAAGGGCCAGGTGGTAAGTAATATATTCCTCATGGTGGTGAATATGTATTTATTCCAGAAAAGGTGGTCATATTGTTGACTTAGTACCTCTTACATGTAAATGTTACTTTGCTTTCTGTTATTTACGATTTTGGAAATCAAACTTGTAGTATGCTATGACCCTAACCTCAAGGGAGTCCGTTGTTCTGAATATATCATCTGTGATATTTAGCAGTGTTGATTCGCAACCAAGCTCGGGTTTAAATCCAGATTGAAATACAGGTAATACTTTTACAAGGACAGATGCTCGCATAGTTGAGTTGAGTATTCATAACTTTCTCTAGAATTGTAAACATGACCGGTAGAATGCCAATTGGATAAAGGTCTTTAAACGTTTTAGGTGGCTTGCTTTTAGGTATTGGAATTACTTGGGTCCTCTTCCATAATTCCGGAAAATCACTATCTAATATGCAGCTGTTAATAATGTGCGTTATGAATTTTAGTACAAATCATAGACATACTTTAATCATGACTATATTCAGCTGATCGACACCAGACGAATTGCAATTACAACTTTTCAGTAGCTTCAGGATCAACAATATTGAAGTTGAAAATACTTTCAATGTTGTTTTGGTATTAGACTTGTAATAATTAAATAATTCTGAGTCGATAGAGCCTCTGGGTATACTGTTTTTGAAATAATTAGATAAGAGACCAAATTGCCAGTACAGTCTAGCATCTTAATGTCATTAATTTATAAAATTTGAATAATTGAAGCACTAGAGGTAACTAGTAACAACACAGAAATAGTTAATGAATTAACCGAAATTTGCTTGCACACGTCTGCGTGATCATGGTCACGTAAACTTTGTAACGAATACAATTACCTGCTTCATAAATATACGTTTTTGTTCTAAATATCTATTTAACAAATATTCATTATTAGACAGAAAATATTAATTTCCGATAGTAACAATATATTACCAATTCATACATAGGGCTCCACCTATATTTAAAGACTCGAAGTAAAATTTAAGATTTCTTCTATCTACATGTATATTAATAGAATATTCCCATTCTGCGCGTGCTTGGATAATAAAATTGCCTCGTGGCCAAGGTTCATTATTTACCATCTGAATGTAGTCAGCGAAGTAAGTGTTGAAACGTGGGCTAGCAGGTTTGAAAAACATGCTGTCCCAAAGAGAGGTGCAATGGTGTCGACGGATACCATGGCCTCAATTAGTTGTTGCATCGACCTAGAGTGACCAAGAAATATATATCTACGGTAGGTGAATAATTTTCAAGTTACGTCCAAATCATTTTCCACAATTGTTTTCAGAGCAAGTAAAAGCAAGTAAAACATGTCCAATTTTGAAACACAAGTAAGAGTTAATGTAAAATTAGAAGTACAAGTAAATTTCAAGTTCAATTTTGAAACGCAAATTTTATGTAAGCATGTAATTTATCAAATTGTGGAGCGATAAATCTTTCGTATATAATTATTATAGAACACAGAAGCAAAATTGACTGTTAGTTGTATGGAAAGTACAAAGTCTTAAATGTTGCTATGCAAGCTGGTGAAAGTTTCGGCAGATGTTGTTTTGTATAGAAGTCAAGCCCGCCCCTGTGCCAGCCGCGCGCATCTGTTTTTGTAAGTACTCAAGATGGTTGATGAACTCGGACGCCTATCAGATTGTTTGTGGTGAGTCATCTCCAATTTTAGATCAATTTTCATTTCATAAAACCATTACTTAAAATGTACAAATGATTTTTGTAAATTCTATATGTTCATTTAAATTGGTACACGAAATTTTTGTAAGTTTTATATGGTCATTTAATTTAGACACGTAATATTTTATTCAGAATTTAATAGTTGGATATTTCATGAATGCTCTTATAAACACAAAGAAATTTCTATATGATAATTTTTGAATTTACAAGGTTATACTATAATGTATTCGTAACTAAACACGTGACACGTTGATATTTGTTTGCCACATTATAAAATATAATTTTTTTGGCAGTACACCTGAAGTATAGTTAAATTCAAACAATAAGTGTTTTTGACCTTTGATTCCATCAATTAAATCAATTAAAATATAGTTCTGTAATCTACCGAAAGACAGGACATTTAATTTATTGATTGTAAACCCGAAAAGGATCCTATTCTGGTAACATACATAAATTGTAGAATAATAACGAAAACACTATAAATAAAGTTTTAATTATAAAATTCATATAAATAATCAGAAACTAATACTAAACCGTAAAAAAAGTAATTATCTCGAAAGTTTCAGTACGTATAAAATTGTACAAATGATGTATATATATTTTTTGTAAATCAATAGAAAGAATAATAAGTTGTTTTAAAGCTTTCTTTCATTGAAGTCAACAACCATTTTTCAATAGAAGTAAACAACCACATTTATGAAATTCTTGTAGAGAAAAAGATATATTATTGGTGTTGAGTTTAAAATTTTTTTTTAAGTATAATTTTGACAAGTTGATCTTTCTATACTTTATTTTTTTGTGATAAAGTGACTAGGCTCTAATGTAGCCTTAGTTCAAAAATGTTTAGAAGTGATTGAATTTTCAGATAGTACGAGATCGTTGTTCCCATTCCAGTTTACAGAGTCATAAGTAAGTATTATTTTTCCCTGTTTTGCTCGTCAAAGGTATTTTTTTTCTTTTTGAAGATTTCCGTATCTGATCTTCGGATTGATTCTTATTATAACAATTATTAAGATACGGTGGCGTTAGGGCTTACAATACCGAACTAAAGTCTGAATACCGGTATTTGATATTTGAAATTTTAAATATCGGGATACCGGTATTAATACCGGTATTATTAATAAAAAATTTACTTACCTCAGTTGTTATATTGACTTGTTAACAAATAATATATGAAATCTAATAAATATTGTTCTGAAATGAGTAGATATTATTTATTTTATTACATAGAGAGTAAGAGTAGACACTGTACACTTTATTTCTTTCGCGCACTTTTTACATTTAGCAACCTGTTCGTTTTTTTTTCAATCAAAAAATGATTCCAAACTGAAGTTTCGTCCTGTCCTTTTCGGTGCTCCGTAAATGTATTCATCTTTCAGGGGATATAGCAGTTTATGCTTATTAATTTTAATATTTGTAAATTAATTACACTAACTTACATTAATACAAATATAAACTTACCGTATCATATAATTCATATGGAATATGGATTAAACAGTATTTAAATACCGTTATATAATTTTCAATTATTAGAAATAAAACCAGAAAACAAGTGCACCTAATCCACACACCACAAGACACAACGGAATGAAAAATAAAATTGAAAATATAAAATATAATTTTTACTTGTAAACACTACAGCTGATTTGCAAAATTAAACAATCTAATCTAAACTATATAATAATTTTTGTGTTACACACATTATGTATTTGTATAAACGAGACCTATTCATTGGGTAGTAGACGTAAAACATAAACAATCGCTTTATATTGCCGACACCGCCGCTTCTCGATGGTGCCATACTCGGCTCGGTATGTGTAATAAATGTCCCTGATATAGATTTTAATACAATGAAATTGTTTGTTTATCTTCAAAAAAAATTTCTTGTAATTAATTAATATTATTTTAAATTAGATTTATATTGTGCATAAATTCAATTTTTATCAACTAATGTAATACCAAAATACCGGTATTTTTACATAAATACCGGTTTTTAATAAGCCTTAGGTGGCGTCCATTAAAAATTCTTTTATTATCGTATACCATCCTACGACCCTAGCTCATAGCTCTGCCCTAAGTTGAAGAAGCTTAGCTGGCTGGAAGATCTCTATAGAGGGTCCTTTTTTACTCAAAGCCATTTACCATCCTCTTTACCCTGGGCTTAAACCTTAAACAGGAACCCCTAATAATTTATCGAGGCTCTGCCGCCTATAAGGTAGAGTAAACACACTATATAAACCTATAGAGAAAAAGAGTGTAACAACTTTACAAACATTACGACACAATAGCATCTCGAGTACCACAATCTGTAGGTAATTATTTGTAGTTTAATAAAGCAGCTTTAAGCTCAGATGTGTTTCTATTAACTAATGTATCACGATCACCATGCCTACAGCTCTAGTCCATGTGTGTTTCTGTCCAACTTTATCTTGTAATTTCCACAGCATGTTTAAACGTTCTTGGGACAGATCTTCTCTGAGTACAAAAAGAGGACCAGAAAGTTTTTCCTGGTGTTAACTACCAACATTCGTGTTTGATAACTAATAAATTTAATTAGCAGGGGCCTGGGTTTATTGCCAATCTGTTTTTCAATGCGATGAATACGATTAATGGCCCTCTTATCTATGTCTAACTTCATACGGTCTTTAAAAATGATATTGCATTGCACTCCAGGTCCTCGATTTGCATTCAGGTAGCCCATAGATATGGAAATTATTTCTCCCAGAATACTGATTCAGGGATTCCACTCTTTATTGCAGTATAATATTTTTTTTCCGTTCCACAATAGCTGTTTTTACCTTATCTTCAAATATTTTTATTAAGCCATCCAACTTTCTTAACACTTTTGCTGCATCAAGATTGTTTATGACGTAACTGGAAGCGCATAGTAAATTTGACAAAAAGTACTGATACATCTATTTTTATATTCTTTTGAAGTTTGACGTCAATGGAAATATACGTCACAAAATGTCAAGGTCAACTATCATAACTTATGCCAAAAGGCGTCATACGCATTTTTATACATTTCTTGACAGTATGCGAATGTTGCATTTTGGCGTTGACTGAAATCTTGGTTGATTATATGCCAGGTTAATCGACCAAAGGATAATAGTTTTATTTAAAAATAATTCAAAACTAACAACAAAATATTTATATTTTTCATGGAATAAACTGAAACAGGGCTCGGCACATAAACCAGGATTTTCAGGACATGCTTTACATTCCCAAACAGTATCCTTTCTTATTTTTTTTTTAATAACAAACACGGTATCTTTTTCACACGTCATTTTCCATCTGGGTTTCCTTCTCTCTTAGTTGGAATGTGTTTTGAGACTTTTGATTTGGCGGTTTTAACAGGTGTGTTTGGCAAAAGTGCCTCTATGGCAGCTAACTGAAAAGCATAAAAAGTAAGTCTTACCAGAATATTTATAAAAAATTCAATGGGAGGAGTTGGAAAATATGGATGCCTAATTTTTTGTAGCAGAATAATATCTTTCGCAGTGACGAATAATAAGACATTTTCTGGTTCTGCCTGACAATGCCACCCATATAGTTATTTATTAAATTTGAAATTATGGGTTCTTTGCTTCTTCTTCTTATCATGCAACAAACTTCTGTTTCGTTAATTGCAGCCATATTATTTTGTAAACTTTCTGTGGAAATGTAGGTGATCTTCTCTTTATCCTTCCTACTTAGCCGTTTACCATTATTCTTCATTGCGATACAAAACTTTACGTTTCAACCAAATTCTTATAATTTGGCAAAGTGTCTGTCTTCTAGGTAAATCTTTTCTGTTACCTTGTCATCATCATTTCATCATTTTGTTTTCGACCTTACTTAAGGTCGGTTTGACGCAGCTCTAACTTCTTTTCTATTCTGTGCTACATTCTAAGAAAGACTCTACGATACCCTTCACAACCTAAATTTCTAATAATTTGACTAAGTATAGACATTGCAGTCTAGCGTCTTCCTATTATCCTTCTGTTCTTTTCCTAATCCACCTAGCTCTACATAGATAGTTAACAACCTGATGGTTGTTAAAGCAACTCTAACATGTTTACATTATTAGCCACCATTTATAAGGATTTAATGAACTATAACTCTGTTTGTTATCCGACTTCATAAAAGTTGAAAAGTGTTAAATTATATGTTTATCGGTAAGGCTAAAGCAACGAATCGCTGCCAACATGCCAGACCGCTAACTAATTGTGAGTATATGTCATGGTGATGCTTCTATTAAATTATATGTTATGGTAAGGCTTAAGCAACGAATCGCTACCAACATGCCAGACCGCTAACTAATTGTGAGTTATGTCATGGTCGACATTATAGTTTCAACTGATTTCTCTATCTTACTTAATTCTTTTGTTTTGTTTTCGAACTATATTAAAGTAGCTCTTGACGCAGCTCTAAATTTCTTTTCTATTCTCTTTGATGCTAGTCTAACAAGGATCTACATACCCTTTACAACTTTCTAAATATCTAAATAATTTGACTAATATAGCTTTGTCTAAGCCTTCTTCTAACTCTATTTTTTTTGGTAGTCTATAATCTAAGACTTTACTAAATAGTCCTCATGTCTTAACTTGGTGCCCTATCATTCTATCTCTACTCGTACCTTTCAATTTGTTTCCACATACAGGGTTCCTCACTCTATCTCTTCTATATAACTTCCTCGTTTGTTACTCTATCTGTCCAACTAATCTTTAAACATTCTACCTTTATAACACTCAAGTTTCAAAAGACTTCTATCTTTTCCTTATCTACTTCTTTAATTGTCCAAGTCTCACTACCGTATAAATAAAGTAGAACATTCCATACCGTCAACGACTTTTAAGAAACTTCTTTTCTATTTATCTAAACTAATACTATTAGCTATTAGTAAGTCTTTCTTTTAAAAACATTTTTCTAGCTTGAGCTATTCTAGCTACTATATCCCTTCTGCTACGTCCATACCTTTGTAATTATACTATTTAAATAGCAACAAATTCTTTATCTACCTCCTCTAACTTTTCGGTATTACCTATTTTTAATTTTGGTTTAGAACTAGGCTGTAACTCACTTGTCATTATCTTCGTCTTTAGTGAGTTAATTCTCATACTATAGTTACTCTGTAGTATCTTATCTAAAATATTTAAAAACTTTCCTAACTCTTTTCTAGAATCTTCTATAATGGCTATATCATCTGCAAAACGTAACATGTCTATTTTCTGTCCCTGTACACTAATACCTATCTCTTTTCTTTCTCTAGCTAAGTTTAAAGCTTCCTCAATATAAACATTAAAAATCAAGGGAGACAGTATACAACCCTGTCTAACACCATTTCTAATCTTAGCTTCCTTTTCTGTTTCATCAAATCCAATTACTGCGCTTTGGTTTTTATATAGACTGTAAATAATTTTTCTATCCCTATGAGAGATTCCTATTTTTCGCAAAACCCTGAACATAACAATCCAATTAACCTTATCAAATGCTTTTTCTAAATCTACAAACGCGAAATGAGTCTTTTTATTTTTTTGTAACCTTTTTTCGATAATTATCCTAATCAATAGTATCGGTTCTCTAGTCCCTCTGTCTTTACGAAAACCATATTGGTTTTCACCTAAATAATTCTCAGTCAAAGCTTCTACTCTATTTTTAATTATCATTGTTAGTATTTTGGAAGCATGAGAAGTTAAACTAATCGTTATAAAATTCTCACACCTATCAGCTCCTGACTTTTTTGGAATTGGGATAATAATATTTTTTTCGAAATCTATTGGAACCTCACCTGTGTCATATATTACTTTTACTAGTTCATATAATCTGTCTAAAGTTTTCTGACTTGCATATTTTATTAGTTCTGCGGGAATATCGTCTATCCCTGGCGCTTTATTTAGTTTAAGGTTCCGGACAGCTCTATCAAATTCCTCTCTTAATATTGAGAACCCTATTTCTACATCCTCTTCTTGGTCGTTCTCTAACTCATCCATATCGTCTCCCTTATATAAAAATTCTAAATATCTTTTCCATCTGTCTGCTACCTCAACTTTATTTATTAGAAGCTCATTATTCTCGTCTCTAATACCATTATATTTTTTCCTATCTTCACCAAAAAACTTTTTAACTGCCCGTAAGCCCTGTCTGTCTTCCTACTCTCAAATCATCTTGTATTCCCTTACACTTCTCCTCCATCCATTTTTTTCTAGCTTTTCTACACTCATGTACTATCTTATTTCTAACTGTATTATATTTTTGCTTACTTTCACTATCCACTTCTCTGAAAGGTTTAAGCTTTCTTCTATTCTCTATTAAATCTAATATCTCCTTTGTTACCCAGGGTTTTCTCGCTTCTATTTTTTTCTTACCTATAGTCTGTGATGCTGTATCATGTACAGTCAGTTTTATTTCTTTCCATCTATTTTCTACGTTCCCTCCTACAGCTATCTCTTTGCTCTTATTATCTAATACTTGTTTATATTCCTCTTTTACCCTACTATCATTAAGCTTACCTAGATCCCATCCTCTCTTTGAACCTTTCTCAATTTTTGAATTTTAGCTTATACTTTATTTTAACTAAGTTATGATCGCTATCTGTGTCAGCCCCTGAATAACTACGACAGTTTTTAACTTGGTTTCTAATTCTTTGTTTAACTAAAATATAATCTATTGGTATCTAGCCCTATCACCTGGCGCTTTCCAAGTATATCTTCTTCTAACATGTTGTTCGAATAGGGTGTTTACACTTACTAATCTATGTTCCTGGCAAAACTCAACTAATCTTTCTCCTCTATCATTTCGTCTGCCATACCCAAATTTTCCTACCATTTTTCCCTCACTACCTTCTCCCACTGACGCATTAAAATCGCCCATTACTATTAAATTCTCATCTCCTTTTACTTTTCTCACTATACTATTTATATCCTCGTATACCTTTTCTACTTCCTCATCTTCGTACTGAGTTGTTGGCATATAAACCTGTACTAAAATAGTGTCTGTGGGTTTTGTACTCAATCTAACCATAATTATTCTATCACTAAATTGTAAGTACTCTTTAACTTTATGCCCTAATCTTTTACCTAACACTATTCGTACCCCTGCCTGTCCATTAGTTGAAGGAGTTGTAATTATTCTATAATTATCTTTCCAAAAGTCATTACAATCTGGCCATCTCACCTCACTAATACCTAAAATGTCCCGATTTCCCTTTCTCATTTCGACTAATAAATTCGTTAACTTATCTACTCTAAGTAATGACCTTACATTCCAAGTCCCTATCACTAAATCGAACTGTTGTTTTATATTCTTACGATGACGAGCCCCAAGTACCCCCTCCCGGAGGTCCGAATGAGGGAGTATTTTACCTCCGGACAAGAATTTTACTTGTGAGCTCTCCATCATATATATTTCGTGTTTTAGGCCACGCACACCTGTGAAATATTGTGGTAGGTTCCCATATCTTTCTACAACGCAGTTTTTAAAGATTTTAGAAAAAAGCCGTATCCATCACGGTCAACCCCCAACAAGCTTGTAAATTATTGAAGATTGCCCGAGACCAACCGACCCTCCTCCAATATCTTTTAGCCTGCGCCTTTTAATCGCCTTTTACGATAAGCAGGCTTACTATAGTAGTATTCTTTATCCCCTACTGTAGGGATGTGTTACCTTGTAGAGTACCCGAACAATAAGTATTATGGTGCATTAAGTTCTCTGCTAATTCACTACTATTATAGTAACTGTCCATAAATAAGGAGTGTTCATGATCCAAATAGTTTTGCATCAGGTGTATAACTACTTTTTGAGCATGATCATTACCTCCCATGTCGTTCAGTTGTCCAGTATAAAAAACAAAATTTGGTATAAAGCCATTTGGTTTAGTAAGCATGTAGAGCTTTAGTCCATATTTGTGCCTCTTGTTAGCAATATCCCCCTCCATAGTACCATGGATTCATCTATACATAAATTTTTTCCAGGATAGTATAATTGGTGCATTTTGTTATTAAAATACTCGATCAGTGGTCTAATCTTATAGGCGTCGCCGTGGATCAATGTAGTAAGCGTAAGACTACGGATCCCAAGGTCCCGGGTTCAAATCCCGACACGGCAGACTGCTTGAAAAATGGCAGGTGAGCATTTTTCACAAAAATTACGCCCTCGTTCGGATGAGAGGTTAAATGGTGGTCCCGTGTGTGTGTTGTCACGCACGTTAAAGATCCCTACCTTGCCTGGAACGGCAAGGGTTCGGCAAAATTCTAAATTTCCAGGCAACAAAAAACTCGCCTCCTGGCCAATGTAGTACCTACAGGTGGAGCATTGGAAATGTAAATAAATGGTCTAATCTTATAAAGGCGATCAGCTGGCAATTTCGTTTGGTTTAGGATTTCTGGAAAAATGAAGACACTCAAAATAATTAAAAATCTATCCCAACTGATTTGCTTGGAAAAACATTTAAAATTAAATAAACGATGAGTTTTCCAATAAACCTGAATTCTGGTTAATTTAATTCTTCTCATGTGATACACTAATCCCAGAAATTTCAGAAATTCATCTCTAGTAACGTTTGTTTATTCAGAAATTCGAGATCTTACATGCTCTCTCCCTGTTCTAAAAAGAGATCTAACGTATATGCATTAGTTTCTTCTATTATTTGGTTTATAGTAATGTCATCCATCAAAAGTCTAAAATATTCATTTCGGTGTGCATGTTCAGGTAAATCAACTAAAATCTGATTCGTTTTATTATAATTAAATTCTTTTATATCATTTGTATCATCTTGCCATGAGACATCAGAGACATTCATTTCATATCAATATCCTGACAACTTCTGCTTCCTCGTCGGTTTCTGTTAAAAACGAATAATAATAAATATTTAGTAGATAATAATCAATTACAGGAGGCACCTACCTTCCCCTTCATCACTAGTTTCTGAAAAATGTTGCTCGGTTTCTGTTAAATTGGATCAGATTGATTGTTAAACAATTCATATAGTGATAGTAGGCATGTAATGTAGGAAAATATTATAGTAGTTGTAGATGGTTTTTGTATTTTTTTATGTTTAGAAAACTGTCAAGTTGTCTTTAAGTAAAATAACACTGGAAAAGCTCTTTTATTTAAGCACACTGATTACAACAGGTTATGGGCCCGATATAATAGAGCTAAGGAAACCAGTGGAATAAATACAAAAACTGGGAAACCTGGAAAAATGAGCTTAAATTTGGAAGATAAGTATAGGATTCCTTTGTTTGATGGAAACAATTTTAATAATTGGAGATCCTGTTGGAAAAACACGGCGTAATAAACTGTCTAGAAACTAAAATTGCAGGTGAATTTGACATACCTATTAAAGCTACCCCAGAAGATGTGAGGGCCATTGAGAAGAATTTAATGAGCAGGCAGAAAGAGGAAAGAAAATGCAAGTCCTTAATAGTGCAGAGAATGGCAGGTACACTTGGAATATATTAAAGACAAAAACACCCTCATGAAATATGGAATGCTTTAATGTCAGTTTTTGAAAGAAAAGGATTCACTAGTCAAATAGTTATTTGAAAGCAACTACTCACTTTAAAGGTATAAGAAGGTGATAATCTGCAGTTACATTTTTTAAAATTCTATCGGTTCATCTGAATTATTGGAAGCGGGTGCAAAAATGGAAGAACAAGATAGTATTTGCCACTTGTTTTTGACGTTACCATACTCATATGAAGTTATTATTACGTCTTTGGAAGCCGTCTCAAATGAAAAATTAACTGTAGAATTTGTAAAACGTAAACTGTTGGATGAGGAGACGAAACAAAATCAATTAAAAGATAAAAACTGGACAAATTAAAGATACAGTGGCCCTTTCTGTTGAAAAATTTAAATATAAATGCTTAGATGTGGAAAAATCGGGCACAAACGTGTAGACTCCAGGAACAAACAAGGTAAAAATTGTAACGAGAGGCTGTTGTCTCGTTTGTAACACATGCAGAAGAATATGTCGGAAAATGTACAAATAAGCAGGAATTACTATTTCTGCTTGATTCGGGTGCATCAGAACATATGGTAAACTGTGAGGAGTATTTCAGCAATTTGAGAAAGCTTGAAAATTCAGTGAAAATTGATGTAACCAAGCCGGTACAGTCCATGGAAGCCACAAAATTGGGGGATATAAAACAAACTCAAGGAATGTGACACCGAATGTAAAATGTATCCTTAAAAATGTTTTATTGTTAAAAATTTAGAGTGCAACACTCTCAGTTAGGAATATGAAAATAGCAGGTTTTAAAATTATTTTTAAGGATGGGCTTGTCCAAATTTTTGATAACTCTAAACTTGTGGTAATGGGAAAACCACATAATAAGCTGTATGAGGTAAATTTAGATTGTGTTCGGAATGCAGTAAATCATACAGAAGTATGTGTAATAATTCACAAAAGTTATGGCACCGAAGATTAGGCCACATATCAAATATTAGTTTTAATAAATTATTTAAATGTGATATGGTTTTAGGTAAAATAAAAATGTGAAGATGGAGTCTGATATTTGCCAACCGTGTTGAAGGAAAACAAACCAGACTGCCCCATAATATGGAAAGAAGCCCTACATCTAAAGTATTAGAATTAGTACACTCAGATCTATGTGGTCTCGTAACACCGGAAACTTGTAATGGAAACATTGTTTTTTAACATTGATGATTTCACTCATTTTTCAGTAGTTTATGGCCTGGAACGAAAAAGTGAAGTATTTAAACATTTTCAGGAATATAGAGCCATGGTTAAAACAAAATTTGGTTGTGAAATATCAAGACTACAAAGTGATAATGGGACAGAAAATACTGTAATCAGCATGATAAACTTTTGTATATAGAAAGGAATTATCTGTGAGTATACTGTACCATATATACCACAGCAGAATGAGGTTACAGATGAATCGTACCATAGTGGAAACAGCACGTGCAATGAGTTTGGATTTAAAATTAAATAAAAATTTATGGCTGGAGAGTGCATTCACCTCAGTATATTTGATAAATCGACGTCCCACCTCTTGTTTGGAAAATAAAACTCTCACAGAAATGTGGAACATATACAAACCAGACATATCAAATTCACCAGTTTTTGGATGCATTGCATACTTGCATATGCTAGAAATCTTTCGTGGAAAATTTGATTCGAGAAGTAGAAAAATTTATTGCGTTAAATATACACCATGTCTGTGGGATGAGACCTGTGGAAAAATAAGAATAGTAAGAGACATTGTTTTCGATGAAACCGCAAGTACAGGAAGTGTGTTACATGCCGAAAATCGGCACGTAAACATTTCTGTAAGTTTCTAATTTGCAAGTGAATTCGCGCCATTATTTTAAAAGACTTGTGCGTGCATTTCCGTCCCTTTTGATAGTTGCGACGGCGCCCGGGATTGCGCAGACGCAGAGTGGAAGAAGGGTGGTGATTTCCGTCACGTCGAAACTAGTCAACGAGACGTCGAACGGAGTGTTTATCTGTGTGCCGTTATCTTGTCTTCTCTTTCAGGTAATGTAGGTTTCCTTTCATCTCTACCTGATATCGTTCATCCTACTTGTATTCCTTTATCGTACCTCTACATAGAAAAGAAGAAGGCAAATTTAAATCTGACTTCAACGATGGGGCAAGGGACGACCCAAGCCCATAACGCTCTACTGCTGCGAGACTAGCTGCCATGCTGTGAAGAGTTCTACAGTTTACGTGAGTACATTTATCTTTTTTGCATGTGATAATAATTTGATCATAAATATGACGTAACCGTTTATTGCGCAACATTTTGCATGTATTTATCATTGTTACCAACTGTCGTAGTGGCTCTCATAATTGCGCGCCGGCGCTTTAAAAGTATACCTTAAAGTTTAGAACCGAAGTATAACAGTGGCGCATCCAAGGTTTTTTTGGTTGAAAAAATTTGTTTTCTTCTTGTCTATATCTTATAATATATTAGTTTTAAATATACCTGTAGAATTTTCATCAAAAATAATAATTACTTAATTGTAGTAACTGTTTAATGGAAAATATGAGTTGGTAACACTGCAGTTGCTATGGCAACTATCTAAAATGAAATGATATGGAAACTGTTGCTATGTCAATCTGATATGGGTAGCCATATTGGTTATTGTGTATACCTTTCATTAATGTATTGTTAATTCAATTAATTCTCATGTGACTTTATAAAAAATAGCGTGTTTGTATTTTAAATTCTTTTAGATAATGACACAATTTAATTTAGCATGAAGCTGGAACATCTGCCTTTTAAAAGTGTCTATCAAACCATCATAACCTAACTTCACCAGCTGGTTTCTAGATTATTAATATCTTATGTAAGTACCCTAGTTATAAATAAATACCTCCATTTACCATTCTTTGTGAGTAAAAATCTCCTTAAAAATATACTTAAGTCAATTAAATAAACATTATAAACCTCAGATCTTTTTTAGTATTTTGGGTTAACTTTTTAAAACGCTGCCGTTTAGATAACTCATATAATATCGTACTTCTCTATGATTTTAAGTGTCTCTTTATAATCTAAATCAAGTATAAATTACAATTACCTCAATAAAGAAAATTCCTTCCCTAAATATAGATTTTGTAATTAATTGAGTTCTTGTATATCTTTTATCTTCTAAATTGCTATAGTAACTTGATTTCGTTATATCTGTTTCCTTATACACTATACTACAATGAATATCGTCCATCTCAAGTCATCAGAATTAATTTACGAGATGCAATCCCGAAACATCCAAGCAGCATCTAATCAAAATGATAGAAGATTGCAGCTTAAAGCTATACTAGCTCAAGAAGCTAAAAGCTCACCTATTGCGCGTGTTGTGGTTTCTGACCTACCTCAAAACATATTCGAAATTAAACAATCCCTGGATGATATCACTAATATAGTAAATAGAATTGATCCGGAACCCAGTGAAACTGAACTTAAGCGCCTTGTATCTCGAATAGCCCACGTTGTTTTTTATTGAACTTCGTGGTGAGGTTCTATCACTTTTTATTAATACCTTATCGAATTCTCGGTTGTTTTTAGCATATTGGGACAGTATGTGTGTATTTAACTGCTTATAATTAGGCATTTTTGTGTGTTTAGGGCGTTACCGTTTTAAAAATTACCTTGAAATAGTTGGTTTTTTGGGTTAATGTATCTGTAGTGATACTTTTAAGTTGTTGTGTCAACTTTTGTCTGATTTTCTTATCGCAGTGGATGCACTCGTTAGGAAAATGATTGTACTAGTTCTCATTCAGAGTCTAGTAATTTTACAACTTACGATATACTTTAACTTTTCTGATTAATATAGCAGGTGGTCCTTCAGACCGACCTGTGTTTTATAGGGACAACTCTCTACCTTCTCTCGGACGCTTGTCCAAAAACTGTACTTTTTCTTATCCCGCTGTCTCCGTTTCTAGGCGGCTCCGTGGCGTAGTGGTATGTGTGTGACTACTACACCCAAGGTCCCGGGTTCGAATCCCGACACGGTCTGCTTGAAAAATGTTAGGCGAGCATTTTTCACAAAAATACACCCTCGTTCGGATGAGAGGTAAAATGGAGGTAATGTGTGTGAGTGTTGTCACGCACGTTAAAGATCCCTACCTTGCTTGGAACAGCAAGAGTTCGGCAAAATTCAAAATTTTCCAGGTAGAAAAAAACTCGCTTCCTGGCCAATGTAGTACCTTCGGGTACAGCATTGGAAAATCACATGTAATGTCTCCGTTTCTGCATTATCTTTCATTCGGTAGACCTGTTCTCGTCCCGCAACACCTATTTACCACATAAGAGTGATTTTTCCCTCACTCTGGGCTACTGACAACATTGGCTGGTTGAGTAGTGCTTTTCTATCCACCTTTTCAGTCTCTTTAGCTCAATGAGAGCCCTTCCTTTATTTTCTTCTACCTGGAAATGCCTCTTACGCATTTCAAAATACCTACCTCGCTGTCAGCGCACATTGCCGCTAACAGTGCATGTATGTATGAGTGTGTGTATGTGTGAGTACTTGAAAATATATATGTATTGACATATATGTGTGGATATTACCGATATCAATTAACGCCGGGTGCAGGAATGCACCCAAATGCATTGCCGGTCCCTCGTGCCGTTTTTTACAAACGGGCCTGCTTCAAAGTCGCTCTTTTTAGGGGGTACTAGCATTTTCCCCATATAACGGCTCCAAGGAGCCACTCTATCGTTATCTAGTTTTATCTTAATATCGTTATTTTACCTATTATCTCTGATAATAACTTTATCTTAATATCTTTATCTTACCTATTATCTTTTACAATAACTTTATCTTAGTATCGTTATCTTACCTATTATCTTTGATAATGACTAAAGCTTAATATCGCTATCTTACCTATTATCTTTGATAATAACTTGAGATTTTGTTTAATCTTTTCTATCTGCCTAACGTTTGGTATTTACGATCAGACGTAGGAATTATTTTTTGAATATTGGGTGAAAAAGCTAATCTGATGGTATCCATGTAATTTGTTAGGTTAGTAATGTAAGGAATTAGTAAGATGGTACTGTTGGTAAATTTGTTGATTCACAACCATGTTATGAACAAGTTTTATGTGTATTGTTTATTAAACCAGAGTACCAGTACCTAAAAATTTGCTAGAGTGTAGAGTAACTCACTCTTCCAATATTTTGAAATTTGGGCATTTTCTTGCCAAAGAAGAAACAGTCTAGATGCAATGCTCATGTGCGTCTGCACTTAGAAAACTGTAATGTTAGCTTTAGTTTTAGTATATATGTTAGGCGACTTGTCGCATTTATTCTAGTTTTAATAGTGTTTCATGCTCCCCGACAAATTTGTGCTGTCGATTATAATTGCGCCACATTAAAAACTCGTGTGTGCACTTTAAATGTAGTCAAAAACAATGGGGCTACACATTCCGTTTCCTGGTAATCCGGAAGACGTGTTATCGGTCGGAAAAAACCAGGTTGCACCTAAAATAAACATTTTGTAGAATTTAAGTTAGGGTTTATGTAGGTTAGTTAAGATCTAGATTTTATGCTGTTACCGTGCTAACAGTCATTCTTTTTTTTAATTTTTTTCTTTTATGGCTTTGTCGCGATTGTTACATGCCGAAAATCGGCACGTAAACATTTCTGTAAGTTTCTAATTTGCAAGTGAAATAGCTTAAAAGACTTGTGCGTGCATTTCCGTCCTTTTTGATAGTTGTGTTGGCGCCCGGGATTGCGCAGACGCAGAGTGGAAGAAGGGTGATGATTTCCGTCACGTCGAGACTAGTCAATGAGACGTCGAACGGAGTGTTTATCTGTGTGCCGTTATCTTGTCTTCTCTTTCAGGTAATGTAGGTTTCCTTTCATCTCTACCTGATATCGTTCATCCTACCTGTTTTCTTTATTGTACCTCTACATAGAAAAGAAGAAGGCAAATTTAAATCTGACTTCAACGAGGGGGGCAAGGGACGACCCACGCCCATAACGCCCTAATGCCGCGAGAGTAGCTGCCATGCTGTGAAGAGTTCTACAGTTTACGTGAGTACATTTATCTTTTTTGCATGTGATAATAATTTGATCATAAATATGACGTAACCGTTAAATTGCGCAACATTTTGCATGTATTTATCATTGTTACCAACTGTCGTAGTGGCCCTCATACATTGCGCGCCGGGACTTTAAAGGTATACCTTAGAGTTTAGAACCAAAGTATAACAAGTATTTGAAGTACAACACGACTTGGAGGAAGAAACACAAAGTGTACCAGAAGGAAAATCAGAGACTTCTAGAAACAATGTGGAAGACATGGGTAACAACGAAACTCAGTATCGAAGAACAGGAAGTGAAAGGAAAGCTCCAAATTGGCTAGCAGACTATGACACTTCTAATTGTTTAGCATTTTCTGCAGAATGTTTAGTGGAAAATTTTCCCACGAGCATGAAAGCTATTAGCTCTAAATAAAAATAATACTGGGACATTAGTAAATGGTCCTGGAAACAAAAATATTTTGAATAGAAAATGGATATTTAAGCAAAAAGAAAATGAGAAAAGAAAGAAAATTCGTTACAAAGCTAGGTTAGTAGTTAGGGATTTTCAACAAAACAAAGGAATATACTGCAATGAAACGTTCGCTCCAGTAGCAAGACAACACCATTAGAGTACTACTTGTAACTTGTCAAGAACATGAATTTATTTTTGAACAAATGGATGTCTGCACAGCATTTTTACATGGTAACTTGAAAGAGGAAATCTACTGAAGTGTCCTGAATGCATGGAATATAAACAACACCAGGTATGCAGACTGAATAAAATCTTATATGAATTAAAACAGTCATCGCGATAATGGAACGAAAAATTTAATAAATTCATGGAAAGTAAAAACTTTGAGAAATCAAAATCGAACTACTGTTTGTATGCAAAAGGCAAAACGTTTACTGAATTAATTTTTGTACTAATCTTTGTTGATGCTTTCTTGATTATGGGTAAAGAAGGACAAATCATTACCTTGAAAGATAGTTTAAAGGAAGAGTTTGAGATGGTGGATATAGGAACTTGACACTATTTTGTGGGAATGAATATTGAAATCAAAGACAAGATTTTAACTATAGATCAAACAAAATACCTAACAAAAGTATTTCAACAATTTAATATGAGTGACTGTAAAAGTTCAAGTACTCCATTGGAATCAAAGTTTAAGGCTCTCGACGGTGAGTTACTTGAAATTGACAAGCCGGTTAAATAGTTAGTAGGTTGTTTGTTATATGCAAGTATGACATCAAGTCCAGGTCTAAGCTTTGCGGTAAATTATTTAAGTAGACACAAAAGCAAACCAACTCGGGAAATCTGGAACAATTTAAAGCGGGTATTGAGGTACATTAAAGATACATTTGACGTTAAATTGACTTACTGAAGAACAAAACACTTTTGTATCAAATACCACTTTATCAGGGAAACAGTGAAAAATGGTCAGATACAGTTAAAGTATCTAAAGACAGTGAAACAGGTGGCAGATATCTTAACCAAGGCTCTATCTAACGTAAAATTTAGTGAGTTTCGAAAGGGTTTAGGATTGCTAACACGTATGAATGGAGGGGGAATGTTAAATTAGATCAGATTGTTGGTTAAGCAATTATATAGTAATAGTAGGCATGTACATATATTAGGAAATATTATAGTAGTTGCAGATTGTTTTTGTATTTTTTACGTTCAGAAAACTCAAGTTGTCGTTAAATAAACTAACGCTGGTAAAGCTCTTTTATTTAGGCACATTGATTACAACAATTTCCTTATTTTCATCACTGTCCGGTTGATATAAATAATGTAACAGCTAGTCATCAGTGAGATTTTTAGGATTTTTAACCATAAATTTACGTTTTTTAAACCATATGGACCAGGTTCATTATCCTCGCTGTGACTCATATTCAAGTTTAAACATATAGCATACAAAACAAAACAGGTAAACTGTAACCACCATGTATTTATCCAACACCTATACAATGTGCGGACCAGAGTGCAAACACACCACCACTGCGGAACGAATTCTGACGTATTTAAACTAAAGTAAGTAGTAGCACCAAATGGCTTCACACGCATATACCTAGCAGAACTAAAGCCACTAAGTTGCGTCATCCGCATTTGAAGTGTTAATGATTGTTTCCAGGAAGTCCTGATTTTTCCATAAATTCTTTTATAGTTATGGTAACACACGTGTTGATTACGTTCATTTGATCACACGTGAACGGCATGTTAATTATAAGAAATTAAGTTATCAGAACAAAACACTTATTGATGAAACACGTGGTTATAAGTATCTATAGCTACAAAATTAGATAGGCTGTTGAACAGTTGGAATACTAATGCCATTAATTGTAAAAACCTCGGAGCACAACAGATATACGTTTGCGTGCCACTAGACCAACATAACAATGTGTGCTGCATATTTTTTACAAAAAGCTTGGTAAAGTAAGATTCGTATATCCGTTTTCAATAATAAACATTGATTTCATTTAACTAGTAGGAATTAATTTTATTTAATTAGCGCGCATTTGCACTTATGTACCACTGAATAATGTGACCAATGCCCACCCTACTGAGGCGGGGTTAAGTAAAAGTACATTATTACAAGTCGGCAAAATATTTATCATTTATTGACAAACATTACACACACGCTCTCAATTCAAGGGTAGTAATAGACGTAAATTTTAACCGATAGAATTATCCCATTGGAGAGTATTCTCAGGAAAAGAAATCTCGCTGCCAGGTGATTACAAACCGCATACATTTGTAATTTGTGTAGGAGATTTTATCTAACAAAGGAAGATCTTAATATCAAAGTTATTTGGTAACAGGAGTATATAAAAAATCTTTAACAAGATTCGTATAAATAAATCCTTGCCTGCGCCACCTAGTACAGAGTAGATTACTTAATGATATAATTTCAGCAAATTGTACATTGCGTCCTCTGGCGAGGGACAAGCAAACTATAAATTTTAGTGAGCATTTACATATTGTGCCGGCATTCTTCTCTAAAACTATTCTATGCTAAAAGTAATAAAAATGAAAGTGTTTGCATTTACCCAGGAATACAATTTTTTTTATTAAAAAGAAAAGGACTAGTTTAGTACCAAATAATTTGAAAGTTGTACTTACCTTTCTTACTAAGCTGTAACGAATTGTGAATCAAGGAGTCACTCAATTTAGTGTTACGAGAATACTTGCATAGAAGCACACAGAATGATATCAGATAATATTATCATGAAATACTCTTATTACATAATACCATGAGTACTAATATTGGATGTTTGTAAACTTGATATAACGTTGTATAGTTCATATTATATTTGACTACCATAACCTACCAAATCAACATAGCGGCATAAAGCATTAACCTTGACCATGAATACTATGAAACAATATCAGCGGCTGTATTCTCGAATAGATGTGATTTTTATCGAATGCGATATTTTAAGATTTTCGCACGGAAACGTCAAATGCTTATTTTGGAAAATCCGTATCAGAAATTTATCGCATGGCATGCAACGTGTGGTTTACGACACGATAAAATTTATCGCATTTAACAAGTTGTTAATGTCAAGTAGTGAAATGTAGAAGCATAAACCATACTAATCTATGGCATAAACTAAAAGGTTCTTGGGTTGGTTTCTTAAATCAATTCAGTTATTATTATACACTTCTACTACTCTATACATTAAACATATCATAAACACAAAGATTTCTAATATTGAGTACTATCCTTCGATATTTGAGGAACATTTATAATTAATAATAATTATGGCAAAGTTCGATAAAGCGGCATTATTAGCAGTGTTGGAGGTGTTGGAAAAAGCTGAAGTCACTGCCGAAGAGCCTTAATGACAAATTAATAAACGTATATCAGCTTTTAATATTAGTAATAAAATGTTTCGTCGGACATGTCTTTAGTTAGAAAAGCGCATAGTAACGTAAACGACCTGAATTCAGACATATTTCTATAAAATCATGTAAAATAATAAACCTGTAACTTTTAAATTTATTTTGAGACATCTGTTAACGTATTTCAGCAATATATATTTTCATACGGAATAGGTACCTATATTACCCACAATAGATATCTAATTCGCCCACTTCTAGAAAAAAACTACTTAATACCATTTCTATTAAATTATGAACTTTGTAAATATTTTGACTAATTGTTATTCACACATTTAAATTTAAAATGAATAAAGAAAATATTTAATTATACAAGTATTAAAACTTTAAAGCTGCATAACATTTTCTTAATAGGCACACATTTTTCGTAGTACGCTTTTTTGTTTATTATGAATAGAAATCTGAACTCGGAACTTTAAAATTTCGAAGATACACACACAAACATTGAATTCCTAAATGAGCTTTTGAAGTTTGTCCTACATGTATTACCTGGGCCCTGTTTCATAAAACTCATTCACTAATAGTATTAGTGATTATCTTATAATGTTACTTAATATTATTACTGTTCTGTTTCATAAAAAATTTGCCTAATAATAGTGGAATACTTAAAATGATTACCTATTTAATATAATTAGTGCTGAAGGTAAACTGTATACCAATGCAACTAATGAAACTTATAATATTAGCATTTATTTCATTAGCATGCTTAGTCTAATAATTATTTTTAGTAGATCAAATAAAGTTAACGGTTTAGAGAAAAATATATAAAATACATAATATTCTGTACACAACAGAGTGTAAAACAAAATAAAATGGGAGATAGTGACACCAGCAGTGATGAAGAGCAATTTAATTTTCATCGTCCAAGGATTGTTCAACTGAGAATAGCTTACAACTACATGGAAGATACATATGAGTTCAATGAGAGATTTCAACTAGACCTTGAAACTTTTATGTCTGTGCTTAATAATATAAGTAACACATTGGAACATCAAACTGCAAGAAATCATTCACCGTCGCCAAAGCAACTTTGAATTTCTCTCCACCGGCTAGGAAGTGGTGTTCAGTACCATTGTGTAAGTGATATGCATGAAGTTTCAAAAGGGACAGTTTGTCAAGTTATGCACAAAGTTGTCACAGCTATAAATAATGTACTTCTTAAGAATGTGGTGAGGTGGCCAAATGAATGAGCAGAAGAAGTGGTTAAATTTAGTGAGTTTGGAGATATGCCTTTGTATGTGGAGTAATGAATGGAACGTTAATAGGAGTTGATGCTCCTATTGCATTTGAACCAGCTTTTGTAGATCGTTATCGAAAACATTCCTTAAACATAATGCTTGTATACGGACCAAATTTACAACTTTATTATGTATGTGCAAATTGGCCTGGGAGGGTTAGTGATACAGGAGTTTTGTGGTTAAGTGAATTATATAACAGACTGGAAGCAGGTTGGAGGCCTTTTGCTGTTGTAGTTTTACTGGGAGACTCTATTTACCCTGTAAAATCTTGATCATTCTACCAGTAATTCAAAATATTAATGATCCATCTCAACAAGGCAAAATCTCTTTAAAAAACTCGGAGAGTTATTGAGTGTGCAATTTATGCCATTCGATGATTAAAGGAAAAAATTCCTATTCTGTATGCACTTGAATCCCACATTTGCTTGTGAAATCATCAATACTTGCGTAGTGTTGTGTAATCTTTCGAGGAGTAATTTACAATACTTTGCATTGCCTGATAAACCTGAAATATAGGTAGAAGACCTACCAGAGACTACTATTATGGACGAAGATGAATTGCCTGCAGTCCAGGCTCAAGAAAAACTGCATTTTTTTACCAACCACTTTAATTGTTAAAAATGAAAGTATGTACTTTGCCTAATCTTAAACATACATTTACATATTTTGTGATGAAACAGTGTTTGCTTAAACGTCTATTCAATATATGTATTAAATAAAATGTTAATGTACAGTTGAATCATCTCGATCTAACATTACAATGTCCCCTTCGTTAGTTACTAAACAGTCGTCACTATTAATAAATACATCACTCATATCACCATCTTCTTGTTGGACAATATGACTAGTAAGAGGTGAATGCTGCACATTTAAGGATTACTCCTTTTCCCATACTTCAAGTTCTAGTTTACGTACTTGAAGCTCGTCTTCTCTCCTTCAGAGATTCAAGCATGAGAGTATCTTCACCATAGTATACAAGTATTTTTTTTGTGAATCCTGTATACATAAAATTGATACATCAACTTCGTTACTACTATCTATAATTTTATTACTCTAATAACTAACATTCGCATCCGTTTTTGATTACTAGTACTAAATCAAAACATACCTAGGGGTTAGTGACTTTATTCTCTTGCATGACCAATTGTTGCTTACACATTCCATCATTTACATTATCATTACAAGTATCCACTAAACTCTCACCAGGTTCAATAGGCTTTTGAACAACAGCTGCAGTAGAAACTTCAAACGAATCCTAATTTTATTAACGACGTTTATTAAACAGGCCCCTAAGTCATACCTATTCATATAAATTGTGGATATCATAATAATAAAACATGTTTGAACTTCTTTTTAATTAACACAAACAATTACAAAAAAATAAATTAAAAATAATTTACAAAGAAAATTCAGAAATATATTGATTATCTGTACATCATCATTAGGTCTACAGTCCTAGAACTGGTTAGATGCGTACCCTCATTGTTTTCTATTCGCTGATGTTTGCGACCCATTAGAAGAAGGTGGAACTCTGCAGGGTATGTTGTCTAAGAATAAGAAATTGTTGTATTTGTGTATATCTCATATGGATAAAAAAGGGTTAATTTACAACTATTTAACTAGTGTAATGCAAAAATAAATGATTGCCTTAATGGAAGGAGCATAAAGATCTTATATACCCAGAAGATTTTTACCTAAACGAATTAATAATAACAAAATTATGGCAAGTTAAAGGCACCATAAATTAATTATAGGTTGTAACATTTTAAAATTAAGTAATAAAAGATAAATTTTATATTTTTAAATCGTCTTTTTTGTCATTAATCTAATTCGGTTGAAATTTTGTGGGACGATACAAATTTGTAATGTATGTAAGATATAAGATTTATCAAAAAATAGCACTAATCATAAAAATCATAAGTATTACTTGATGTTGAAGGTACAAATATATCCACATAAGAGCAGGGAATAACTTTCTTTGGAAAAATCTTTTTGGAACCTTCTTTGGTATTAATTGTAGTATCTGAAAGACAACATAATAAGTTAGATGTAAAAACATAGAACATGTTAGTTGTTACCAGATAGAATTACTATTTTTTTTGGTGGTTCATGTTCAAATTGATCCCGTAGTACTTTTTTTTATCAAAAATGGTAGGAACTACCTTATTTAATAGTCTTTTGCGAACTAGAGGAAATATTTTTCTAGAAAATGTTTCTCACATAGTTTATAATTTTTATAACCGCTTGTCTGAATTCATCGCCAGTAAATCTTTCCAATTACATGCTGCTAACCATTCCTCACATCTGTGGAAATAGAAATATTGTAATAAAGAACTAAAAGTGCAGCCTATCCAGGACAATATGTGCTATAGGCAGAGATTATCTTATATTAATGGTAAATCTGTGTAAGAACTCACCTTGCTCGATCAATTATTAAGAATCAAAACATAGAGATATTGTTTGAAGATTTTGTGGAATACCCTCTGAAAGCACAAAATGTGCCATCTTTTTGGTGCCGGTTTACCGTTACAGACCACTCCAAATAAAACAAAAAACTGAAAAATATGCCGTATAACTGAAGTTTTTAATAAAGACTTAGAAAATTTTGCGGGTTTTTGCTAAATTTTTGAGTAATTCCGAAAAAAGAAAAAAAAATCGGTACTACTTACCGTGCCCATGAAATCTCAGTAAAACATTTTCACTACTATTTCGCGGAGGAATATAATATAGAGCGTGCGCATTAGATGATCCCGCCATCAATGGTGCAATTTAACATCGAGCCGGCAGTCATATTGTTGTTATCGTTCGCCCCTTCTACATTGGTTTTACCTTATTTTTGAGTTGCTTTGTTCTCTTTATTTGTGTGTTTATATTTTGTCAACAGTTTTTTTCAAGACTAATTAATCGAGTTAATTATATTTTTAAAAATGGACTTCGCTAATATCGCTAGTGTTATACGATATTTCGATAGAGACAATGCCCTGCTAGTAGCAGACCTACGTGCCCTCCGTTTGGTTCAATGCAATCCACATTGTAAGAATAGAAGATGCCGAGCCCAGATGGTAATAGTGATGGATCCAAACCGCCCACTTGGTCAATTTTACCGCGGCCCGAGACGCCATACTACCACAAGCTTATACAAAAATACTTTTTTTGAAAAATGCCAACTTTCTTTGATTACACTGTTCCGAGTGATGTGGTGTTGGTGTATAAAGTCACCCGTAGGTGATACATTGAATTTAATAGGAGTTACCAAGAAAAGTGTGATCCAGCATAATCGTTACTTTCTGGACATTTGTAGTTGGAAGTTGCTACAACATCCAGACTTGTTTCAGTTGGGGGGGGGGGGGAGAGGCCACATTGTACAAATCGATGAAAGCTTAATTACTAGACGGAAGTACAACAGAGGTCGTGTTTTGGAGCAGCGTTGGATATTGGGCATATATGATACCGTAACTAAGTCTGGTTATATCGTTCATGTACCAAACCGTACAGCGACCACTTTAATACCCATCATCCTAGCTCATGTCTTGCCAGGCTCGACAATTTGGACTGATGAGTGGCGGGCTTACAGACGTCTAAATAGAATGGGTTACAACCACGAAACCGTCAATCATCATAGAAACTTTGTAGATCTCCAAACAGGAGTGTGTACAAATAAAATTGAAGGTTATTGGAGCAGATTGAAAGGATTTTGTCGTAGATTATCTGTATTAAGTTCCCTAATGCTGGACGACTACATAGATGAGTTCATGTGGAGGCAACACTTTGGCAATGGTTCGGCTAAGGATACTTTCAATAATTTTACAAGCCATGTTCAGGAACGCCACCCCATGTAACAATACATCAACATTGTTAAAATTAACCATAGTGCTTTCGACAAGTGTATTACTGCAGCATCGACGACTATAACTTAATATCAGTTCAATAATGTGCCAACTGCATTTCTACTTGTGAAGTGTTTTCGACAAGTTTATAGTCTACAACGCCCGGCTTAACTATAGCAGAACCCTATAAAAAACATGTGCAGCGATATTTCTCGTGCAGTGTTTTTAACCAGCGTGTAATTCTACTAAAACACTGAGTAAATTATTTTATCACCACTGTTAAGTATTGATGTTTGTAAAAACTGTAAAAGGAAATGCTGTTACGTGCCAAATTGGCACTAAACATTCCTTAGCTTAATTTTGATGTGCGGGAGTTTTCGCGCCATAAATTCAAAAGACTTGGCGTGTATTTCCGTCACGTCAGGGTGCGTTTGCGCCAGATCGCGCGACGCGAGTGCCGGGAGAACAAGTGTTTTCCGGGGAACTCTGTAACTTGGCGGTTTTGCCTGGAACTTCGAATAGTGTGGTCGTGTCAGGTATCGTATCGTGTCTTTATCTCCAGTATGTAGATGTAGTATGTAGATGTCTTTTGTTTATCTTTGTTTGTCGTTCCCTATAAAACCTGATCCTGCCATTCTCTACATATTAGGAAAGAAGACAATTTGAAGCAGCCTAAGGCGAACCGGATGTCCATGACCGCGTAGCTAGTCGGAGCGCTTTGGAAAGACGCTGGGCGTACCCTCCGTTAATTATCTAAAAGGGGGCTCCAGCCATCCTCAAGGATGCCATCCTTGGCGTACTTCGTGGGAAGCCGTACCTTTTTATGTAAGTACCTTATTTGTTTATACTGCATTTCGAACATTTATTTATTGCGTAATTGCTCAATTAAATTTGTATATTGTGTGACGTCATTGACAGATGTGCGCGCTAAAATCTGTAACCAAGATAAGGGTTACCATCTGCCGGTGCATTACGTAATCTCGCGCTTGCGGGATTGTAATTATCAACGTTTTAAGTGTAAGAATGCTTGTAAATATAAACACCTAAATTGTTCAACCACAAGTCCTAAATGAATAGAGGATTTATATTGCACTTAAAACTTAGTGTTGTACTTAATATTTTACAATTAAAATCTATTGCACTTAATATTTCATACTGTAGTAAAAACATATTGCACTTATTTTGTTATATATTAAATAATAATGCCTGCAAATAAATGCTGTTTTTATATTTATTTATATAGGTACAGTGATTAAAATTTCATAAGCATCCTCAAAAAAATTTAAGTATTGGTGTGGTCATGATTAGTGTAAGTAATATTAACCTAACAAAGAGATGTAAGCCCATGTGAATATGCGTGTGTGCACTTACATAAACTTGTTACTACTAAGCTTTCAACTGCAACCTAACCTGGTGATAAGAATCTGCAAAGGGGCATTTTAATCTCCCTTATTTTTAATAGTAAGTTGCTACTAACAGTAACTTAACCTAGGGATCTAAACCGATAAGGATCTGTGGCAGGTGTTGTTTAATAGATATTACTTTTAAGAAAACCTGATACTAACCTAACCTGGAGATCTAAGTCAATGAGGATCTGTAACGGGTGCTCTTTAATAGACATTACTTTAAATAAATAACCTGCTACTAACTACTAACCTAACCTGGAGATCTAAGCCGATGAGGATCTGTAGCGGGTGCTCTGTAATAGACATTACTTTAAATAAAAAACCTGCTACTAACCTAACCTGGAGATGTAAGCCGATGAGGATCTGTAGCATGTGCTCTTTAATAGACATTACTTTAAATAAATAACCTGCTACTAACTACTAACCTAACCTGGAGATCTAAGCCAATGAGGATCTGTAGCGGGTGCTCTTTAATAGACATTACTTTAAATAAATAGCCTGCTACTAACTACTAACCTAACCTGGAGATCTAAGCCGATGAGGATCTGTAGCGGGTGCTATTTAATAGACTTTACTTTAAATAAATAGCCGCTACTAACTACTAACCTAACCTGGAGACCTAAGCCGATGAGGATCTGTAGCGGGTGCTCTTTAATAGACATTACTTTAAATAAATAACCTGCTACTAACCTAACCTGGAGATGTAAGCCGATGAGGATCTGTAACAGGTGCTCTTTAATAGACATTACTTTAAATAAATAGCCTGCTACTAACTACTAACCTAACCTGGAGATCTAAGCCGATGAGAATCTGTAGCGGGTGCTCTTTAATAGACATTACTTTAAATAAATAACCTGCTACTAACTACTAACCTAACCTGGAGATCTAAGCCGATGAGGATCTGTAGCGGGTGCTATTTAATAGACATCATTACTTTAAATAAATAACCTGCTACTAACTACTAACCTAACCTGGAGATCTAAGCCGATGAGAATCTGTAGCGGGTGCTCTTTAATAGACATTACTTTAAATAAATAGCCTCCTACTAACTACTAACCTAACCTGGAGATCTAAGCCGATGAGGATATGTAGCGGGTGCTCTTTAATAGACATTACTTTAAATAAATAACCTGCTACTAACTAGTAACCTAACCTGGAGATGTAAGCCGATGAGGATCTGTAGCAGGTGCTCTTTAATAGACATTACTTTAAATAAATAGCCTGCTACTAAGTACTAACCTAACCTGGAGATCTAAGTCAATGAGGATCTGTAGCGAGTGCTCTTTAATAAACATTACTTTAAATAAATAACCTGCTACTAACTACTAACCTAACCTGGAGATCTAAACCGATCAAAATCTGTAGTGGGTGCTTTTTAATAAACATGATTTTAAATAGTAAAGCTGTTATTAACAACAACCTACCCTAGTGAAACCGCCGAAAATCCAAGTAAAGAATCTGCTATTATAAGTGCACAGTATGCTTATTTCTAGAGTATATATTTTTTGTCCAAAAAAAACCCTCAATATTTGTCTATTTTTTGCACCAAACTTAAATATCCGGGAAATAATCAGCTGTGGTTATTTCTTTCAAAACTGAACATTTCAAATCATTGTATGAGGTTATGTAGTACTGTCAAATTTGTTATCATTAAAAGTGTTGGTTCCTAATTATTCCACATTGGTGCTCCTGATAAATGGATTTCAACATAGTTTTGTATATGCACCTACTATTACCAACCATATATGGTTTTACAACTATATTGATATTTAGGCATGCATAAAATTGCATTTTTCTGCTAAAATCGTTGAAAACCCACAAAAATTTGCTTTGATTGATGATTTAGATACAACAATCCTCAGTTTAAAGTAATGTAGAAGTTTCTACTTGTGGTCTGTAACGGTAAACCGGAGCCATCTTTTTCATTTTTCTGTCCATATTGATTGTTGAACGCTAAATAAACAATACTTACAATACGAATCTTCCAAATAAAAGTTTGGTTAACGACAAGAAAATTTTAGGTTGATTAGAAAACCACTTATTTGGAGTATGCGCAAAGAAAAACAATTAAGCGGGAAACGTTAGCCTTCGCATCTGTAAGAGGTGGATAATCTGTAGTTGGGGTATGTAAAATTTTGTGCTAGGACGAAATTTTGTTATAAGGTATGTAGTTTTAGGATACTTTTAGCATTAGTGTTATATGTTGAATATTTAGTAATATTAGTACTGCATTTGTTTTGATCTAATGAAAAGGTATTAAATTATCGTCTAAATAAGCAAAGCTGCGTTTTTATCCGCACATCTTAAAAATTTTAGTGGTGTCGGAATTAAGTGTAACCTATATTAGCCATCAACTGTCGGAATTCGGTGCATGTTAAAAAGAAATTAATTCAGTTTTCTGTCTTTCTTTTATTTAGAATAATATTATTATCTTTCCCAATACTAAAGTAGTATCTAAGGAATATATCCAAATTGTGACAGGGTGTCTATAATCAGGACCAAAAATGTCTGAAGGTACAATTAAATCAATTTAAGTTTTTGCTGTATTCTATACTTTTTTTAAGTTATTTAGATACTTACTTATTTACATACTTAAAATTATTATACAATTGTTCCATCAATATTACACTTAAATTGCATTCAGTAAAAATATGTAGTCTTTTCAACGAATATTTTGTTACAGAATGTCTAGTAAAACAAAATATGCTAAAGAAGACCTACGGCGTGCTTTAGAAGTCATTAAAGGAGGAGTTCCATATTTAACTGCTGCGAAACAATACAAGGTTCCCAGAATGACGCTATTAGGAAAATTAAAGGCATCTACCCAGAGGAATGTCGAAGTGGAGCTCCTTCAGTATTAACATCTAGTGAAGAAGATTTATTAGTTCACTGGATAATTAATTTGGGACAAATGGGTTTTCCCGTCACGAAGGAACAACTGATAAATAGTGTGGCAGTTTTAAGTAAAAAACCTAAAACGTCCTAATAATTTTAAGGATGGTATACCAGAACAGCACTGGTATGAGCTATTCTATAAGAGACATCCCGAAATTAGTCAAATATTAACTCAAAACTTAAATGCTTCACTAGCATCTCTAACCAAAACCAAAATTCAAAATTGGTTCCAAGAAATTAAAGACTACTTCTCTGGAAACCAAATCGACATTACTGATCCAAAACGTATATTTAATACAGATGAATCAGCGTTTTTTTTAATCCCCAAAAGGAAATAAAGTTCTCGCCAAAAAGGGGAGTAAGGCGCTACACGATAGAACTGGAGACGACAAAAAATGTTTGACTGTCTTTATTACAGGAAACGCTGCTGGACAGTTAGCACCACCGATGGTTATGTATGCATATGAAAGAATCCCAAAGCACATAAGGCGATTTTTCGCGACATAAACTAACATACTTAATTATGTGTGTATGTGTTAAACTTGCGTTTTGGCGTTAAATTTTACTGGAGGGGAAATTGTACGGCACCATTCTATCAGATAAACGAACATACCCTGATCTGTACCAGGTTATGCTTGTGTATGTTAAACACTTGACTTTTACCGGGTAATTATTCAAAGCGAGGTTAGGAAACTACAATACGTTTTCGCGGTGCCGCACAAGTAAGTATTTTTTAAATAGTGGGGGGGATACTTCAACATACCATACTCGAATAATTCAAGTATGTCGCGAAATATCGCCTATAGTATCGCAAGTACCATAGGATTGGGGAGTTGAAAAATCGCCAAGTGGTTGGATGATCTCCAATTCTTTTACGAATATGTAACTAATATTTTTTATTCCTGGCTTGTTCATGAAAATATTCTGTTCCCAGTTATTTTATATTTAGATGGACACAAATCACACGTTACTTTCCCACCAACAGAATTTTGCAGAAAAAAACAGATTATACTTATCAGTCTATTACCTAATTCAACACACATTCTGCAACCCTTAGATGTGGGGCTATTTAGATCTTTGAAACTAAAGTGGAAGACGGAAATCCAAAACTTGTTACATGCCAAAATTGGACATGTACACTTTTTAAATATGTGACTAAATTCCCGCCATTATTTTTAAAATAGACTTGTGCATTTCCGCCATTTCGGACAGTTGCGTGTGCGCAAAAGGAATGCGCAGACGCGGAGTGATGGCGCAAGTGCGCGGTGTGTGACACGACATTATTAGCCAACGAGACGTCGCACGGTGACGTATACCTATGTCGTTCCTTTGTTTTTTCTCTTTCAGAATGTAGGTTTCCCTTTATTTCTACCTTCTATCGTTGCCTTCACCTTATTCCTTCGTCCTGCCTGCAAACAGAAGAACAGGGAAGACGTTAAAACTGGTTTCAACGAGAGCATGACGTAACCCACCCCAAACAACGCCCAAACAAGATACATGGAAATCAGCATGGCCCCTGCGCAACGATGACCGCAAAATCGTGAAGCGTTCCACATTTTTAAGTGAGTACTTTTTATCTTTTTTTAAGGTGCAACTTGTATCATTGTAAAGATATTTGGCATGTGATACAATTTGACATGTAATTATGCCGTAATATCTTTGTTGTGCAATAATGTGAACGTGGATAATATCAGTGTTGCCAACTGCAGAAGTAGCTCTGAACGCGGACGCCGGGGTTATAACAAACTTTAAAGTTAAAAATAATTACACACGCTTAAGGAAGAACACGTTTGCCCCAGTTTTGGAAACTCTAATTTAGAGAATATTTTTCGAAATTCTTTCAAAGCATGCGGTCTGTATCCATTTGATTCAGAAAATATAGACTACAGTAAACTCTTTAGTCCTGTAGACAAAAAAGGAACAGTCAATTCTCAAATAGTGGATCATCTGACATACTTTTTTTATCTTATATCGAGGCAGAAGTTCTCGATCAATTTTATAAAACGATAGGTTCATCATGTACTGGTAATTTTGAAGATATAGTTTGTATGATACTTGTTTTAAAATATACCAGAAAACTGGCTTATCGATTACAGGAGAGGGTAGAATTACTATCGACATGGATGAAGGTTTACTCTTACATGAGGATTGGGAAGATTTAGTTGTGTTTGAACCTAGTAACACATCATATGAAAAACTACTTGACATAACCAATATGCAAATCGAAGAAATGCCTATCATAATGATAAATGAGAAAGGCGAGACAGTTATGTCAGACATTACGAACACAGAATATATAGAAAGTGAGGCTGTTAATACTAACAGCGAAAACCAAGATGAAGAACAGCAAAAGGATGACTTGACAGAACACCTGGATGAAAATACACCTAGAATAGTTATCCTGGAAAATCGAGTACTTAATGTGGCATCAACAGATCAATACCAAGATAAGCAACAACAAATAGATAACTTGACGGAACACCTAGGTGCTAGGTGCTTACCTAATATAGAAAATAGAATAATTAATGCAGCATCAGTAGATAATCTAGCTAGCAAGAAACTATCAGAAAAAGTTCACAAGACACCAGTAAAACAAAATAATGTTGAAAAGCAGGTAGCGAAAGAAGTTGAGAAGTCTTGTAATACATCTAGCCAGTCTACAGTGTTTCCAGCAGTGCTTATACCACCTCCTTTCAAAAAGTCATTATTTTGGCCTGAGCGAACTAAGAAAGTAGATGCAAGAAACAACAGTGTTAAAGTACCTGCGGTAGGAACATCTGACGCGTGGAGAGAGTATTATTTGAAGAAAGAAGAAGAACAGAACAAATCCCTTGAAGAAAAAGGAAGCAGAAAAAAGAAGAAAGAGAATAAGAAATTACGCGAAGAAAAGATCAAGAAACCTAAAAAAGTAGTTTCTGAAGATAAAGGCAAGTCAGAGATATTACAGACTAAAGAAGATCTACCTCAAACTGAAACAGAAGATACACAGGTTAACATCTCTGATGTAAAAGACGCAGATGTTCAAAATTTGGTCAACGAGCTAAGGATTGCTGATTTTATAGTCGTCAATTATCTGGATGAACATTTTCCTGCACAAATAACTGATAAGAAAGGAGACAAATTTTTAGTCAACGCAATGGCTAAATCTGGACCTCAATATTGGAAGTCGTTAAATGTGAAAGACGAAATTTGGTACGATAGCTTTGAGATTGTTAAAAAAATCACGCCTCCTGTACAAATAAATAAACGAGGACTCTTTTGTGTAAAAGAAGCATAACTGTATTATCATTCGTTTTAATTTTTAATAAAAGTATTATTTAATACTGTTTACTTAGTTTATATTAAGCTTAATATATATTTGTCGGAATAATGTTATCAAAATGTCTGATTTAGAGGACATGTCTGAGTTAGGTTCATTAATATGTCTGAGTTTGGAACAGATTTTATGTTAACTGTCTGAAATCGGTGATATTAAGATTAGTTATAAAAAATATTAATTACGATAATATTTCCCAATATGTTTTTGCAAATTGGCTTTAACATCTATTACTCACTGACAATAACAAAATATTTCAAACATTAGGTAAAAAAACTCGTTTTATTGTGTTACATGCCGAAAATCGGCATGTAAACATTTCTAATTTTAGTTTAAATGTGTAAGTGAATTCGCGCCAATATTTTAAAAGACTTGTGCGTGCATTTCCGTCACTTTAGACAATTGCTTTGGCGCACGAGAATGTGCAGACGCGGAGTGGTGAAGTAAGTGATGGTTTCCGTCACGTCATGGACGAGTCATCGTAACGTCGAACGGTGAAGTTCACCGGTGCCTTTTATCTTGTTTTCTTTTTTCAGATATGTAGGTTCCTTGGTCGTATCTCTGCCCTGTATTGTTCCTCCTAACTGTATCCTTTGTCGTACCTCTACACAAGAAGAGAGAAGGCCGAACCACGCCCACATCGCCCAACTAACGCCAAAATAGCTGCAATGTTGTGAAGAGCTCTACAGTTTACGTGAGTACATTTTGTCTTTTCCTATAATCGCAATAAACATTTTTTGCATGTGATACAGTAATTTAAAACATAAATATGACGTAACACCTTATTGCGCAATGTTACGTATGTGTTTATTATGTTGTCAACATTCGTAGTGGCTCTTACCATTTACGTCGGGGCTTTAACAGTATACCTTTGAATAGAACACGTAGATTATAATAGTGGCGCCCAACGTGAGGCACGAACTCACGACCTTGAGTTTAAGAATCTCATATTCTTAGAAAAAATTTGCTAAAAGCTTACGAAAAAAGTAAGGAACATTATAATCTGCGTAAACGAAATATTTCCTTCGCCTTAGGCGAACATGTTTGGAAAAAGAATTATGTCTTATCGGATGCAACCCTAAATTCATTCTATGTAAGGTCACTCGTGTCGTTAGTCCACTTATCTATGAACTTCAAGATGCTGAAGGAAAACGCCAAGGAAGGTGGCATATTAAAGACCTTAAACCATTCTCTGCTGACCCAAATGTTAATTAAATCTTTCACGTTCCATTTCCTTAACGATTTACCTAATGTTTTTGTCCCTACTATCAATTAGTTAGCTTCAATTACTTATTCCTTCTCTTATACAGCACCTATCTTCTACACGTTTAACTTATTTACCTTAAACTAGCTTTTTGCTATTTGTTGACTTCCCCCTTGAATTTATCTTTAGCTACATATCTGTTTATTGTCTAGGTCCCTCAGTATAACTCTGTCGCTTCATTTAATTAATCCTCGCACCTTTTCTACAACAGATTATTTTGTTTTCAGTATTTATCTTACATCGTTTAATTTTGTGGTGATTGTCGTAACTTTGATTGCAATAACTCATTGAATTTTTATAATTGGTTTTAGCTGATGTTTTGAGTGGATGCTTTTTTCTTTGGGCTCAGAGAGGAGAAATGAGAAAGAAGTAAGAAATACTCCATATTCACAGTTGCAAAAAACTAGGTACTTTCTATTCCATGCGTTTTTCCTCTGAATTATTACAGTCGCCCACAATATCCTATAGCATTACTTGTTTTTCCTTCTACTAAGTCATCATAACATATAAACATTTTTTCGTTCTTTTTTATTGAACTTCGTGGTGAGGCGCTATCGCTTTTTATTGATACCTTATCGAATTCTCGGTTGGTTTTAGCATATTGGGACAGTGTGTTTGTATTTAACTGCTTATAATTAGGCATTTTTGTGTGTTTAGGGCGTTACCGCTTCTAAAAATTACCTTGGAACAGTTGTTTTTTTCTGTGAAGGTATCTGTAGGGATACTTTTAGGTTGTTGTTTCAACTCCTGTCTGATTTTCGTATCGTAGTGGATGCACTCGTTAGGAAAATGATTGTACTAGTTCTCATTAAGAGTTTAGTAATTTTTTAACTTATTAGGTGCCTTAACTTGTCTGATTAATATAGCAGGTGGTCCTTCAGAGCGACCTGTGTTTAATACGGACAACTCTCTACCTTCTCTCGGACGCTTGTCCAAAAACTCTACTTTTTCATATTCTGCTGTCTGTGTTTCTGCCTTATCTTTTATTCGGTAGACCTGTTCTCGTCCCTGAACACCCGTCTATCACATAAGAGTGATTTTTCCCTCACTCCGGGCTACTGACCACATTGGCTGGTTGAGTAGTGCTTTGCTATCCACCTTTTCTGTCTCTTTAGCTCAATGCGAGCCCTTCCTCTATTCTCTTCTACCTGGAAGTGCCTCTTATGCATTCCAAAGTACCTACCTCCCTCTTTGTACCTTTCCTATATTTCTACTGCCTTTTCATTTCCGTTAGTCACCGTGTGGTTGCGCGGGGGGTTTCCACAGACACCCGAACCACGTCTCTGCGAATCTTTCGTGAGGTCATGCGGTGCCGCTGTCAGCGCACATGGCCGCTAACAGTGAGTATATGTACGAATGTGTGAGTGTATGTAGCAAAGAATGGATATCGTATCGATATCGATTAACGCCGGGTGCAGGAATGCACCCAAATGCCTTTTCCGGTGCTTCGTACCGTTTTTATAAACGGGCCTGCTTCACAGGTCGCTCTTTTTAGGGGGTATGAGCATTTTCCCTATATAACGGCTCCAAGGAGCCACTCTATCGTTATCTAGTTTTATCTTAATATCTTTATTTTACCTATTATCTTTGATAATAACTTTATCTTAATATCGTTATCTTATCTATTATCTTTGATAATAATTTTATCTTAATATCGTCATCTTACCTATTATCTTTGATAATAACTTGAGATTTTGCTTTATTTTTTTATCTTCTTAACGTTTGGTATTTACGATCAGACGTAGGAATTATTTTTTTAATATTGAGTGAAAAAGCTAGCCTGATGGTAGCTATGTAATTTGTTAGGCTAGTAATATAAGAAATTAGTAAGATGGTACTGTTGGTAAATTTGTTGATTCACAACCATGTCATGAACAAGTTTTGATGTGTATTGTTTATTAAGCCAAAGTACCAGTACCTAAAAATTTGCTAAAGTGCAGAGTAACTTACTTTTTAGAACATTTTGAAATTTGGGCATTTCCTTGCCAAAAAAGAAACAGTCTAGATGCAACGCTCATGTGCGCCTGCACTTAGGAAACTGTAATGTTACTTTTAGTTTAGTATATATGTTAGGCGACTTGTCGCATTTATTTTAGTTTTAGTAGTGTTTCGTGTTCCCCGACAAATTTGTGCTGTCGATTATAACTGCGCCACATTAAAGACTCGTGTGTGCACCTATAGATGTAGTCATAAACAGGGGGGGGGGGCTATACATTCCGTTTCCTGGTAATCCGGAAAACGTGTTATCGGTCGGAAAAAACCAGGTGGCGCCTCAAATAAACAATTTGTAGAATTTAAGTTAGGGTTTATGTAGGTTAGTTAGGATTTAGATTTTAAGCTTTTACCGTGCTAACAGTCATTTTCTTTCTTTAACATTTTTTTCTTTTATGGCTTTTGTCGCGATTGTTACATGCCGAAAATCGGCATGCAAACATTTCTAATTTTAGTTTCAATTTGTAAGTGAATTTGCGCCAATATTTTAAAAGACTTGTGCGTGCATTTCCGTCACTTTGGACAGTTGCGTCGGCGCCCTAGAATGAGCAGACGCGGAGTGGGGAAATAAGTGGTGGTTCGAATCCCGACACGGTCCGCTTGAAAAATGTTAGGCGAGCATTTTTCACAAAAATACACCCTCGTTCGGATGAGAGGTAAAATGGAAGTCCCGTGTGTGTGTTGTCACGCACGTTAAAAATCCTTACCTTGCTTGGAATAGCAAGGGTTTGGTAAAATTCCAAATTTTCCAGGTAAAAAAAACTCGCTTCCTGGACAATGTAGTACCTGCGGGTGGAGCATTGGAAAAAAAATACATGTAAGGTGAAGTTTACCGGTGCCTTTTATCTTGTCTTCTTTTTTCAGATATGTAGGTTCCTTGGTCGTATCTCTGCCCTGTATCGTTCCTCTTGCCTGTATCCTTTGTCGTACTTCTACACAAGAAGAGAGAAGACAAATTAATTTGGTTTCAACGGGGAACAAAGACCGAACCACGCCCACAACGCCCAACTAACGCCAAAATAGCTGCAATGTTGTGAAGAGCTCCACAGTTTACGTGAGTACATTTTGTCTTTTCCTATAATTGCAATAAATATTTTTTGCATGTGATACAGTAATTAGAAACATAAATATGACGTAACACCTTATTGCGCAATGTAACGTATGTGTTTATTATGTTGTCAACTTTCGTAGTGGCTCTTACCATTTACGCCGGGGCTTTAACAGCATACCTTTGAATAAAACACGTAGATTACAATAATTGTTGAAAGTTCATGGCAAATTCTTAAATGTGTATGAATTGGGCTCATTTACCTTAATACAAAATGTAAACATTGCATATGTCAATTCTTCAATCTTTACCGACAAGACAGATCTAGGACTAGCAGCTTCGTGTGACCTCGTTCGGGTTTACTATTCACCTTTTTTATAAACTTCGGTTTAAGTACACTATACAGCTAAGAACGCAACGTTCAATTTTCGTCTTGTGGCTATTTTCAGTGCAAATGGGAATGTCATCTCAAAAGATTACTCTCAAGTTGCGTTTCTTTATATTGGTGTTAATTTGTAATTTATTAGTGCTTTGTAGTAATAATGTAAGTGTAAAATAAACGTACAGCAAATTTTACTGAAATTAATATCATTTTATCCTTAGTTAAAAAATATAAAAGCGTTGTAAAATACAGTTACTTGAAAGCAGAAACAGGACTGCAGGGAAAAAAATTGCTGAAGAATTTAATTCTTGAAGCGGCAGTATAACAGCTGTAAAGGCAAATCACTGCAAATATGATAATATAAAGAAGAATTCTAAAACAAGTTTGCTTTAGAAAAGCAAGAAATGTTATAAGACTGGAGAAGGTGCAATTACCACAGTTGTAACAACCACCGATTTGGTTATTAAAGAAACCCTTGGTTCAAAGGTGGTTTTTGTTAAATTATATTTGGTAGTGAGAAAAAGAGCTATCTATGAAAATAAAAAAAGGTTGTTATGTTATGTCTATCTGACTTTAAACGTGTAATAATAAATTCTTATGTTCTGTTTACTTAAATACTTAGTTAGAACTGTTAAATAAGTGGATCGTCTTAATAAAGTTACCCAAAACAATATTTATTAATATTTAATATATCAGAAACAATGACAGTAATTATATTTCAATAGTACTACGCACACTCGTGATAGCATCATCATTGACATAATAAAGACGGTGTCTATCACTACGCTGCCATCACCTTACAAATTAATTACAACTAAATTTATATAAACAGCAATATCTTATATTAGAATGCTGGTATCGCATCACACTATTCTAACACGCCCCCATGATGCGAGACAGTATATAAAAAAGCAAACGTATTCTAAGTTCAGACAATCTCGAAATTTATAAAATTGTACTCTACCTAGAGGTTTGTAACATTATTTTGTAATGTTAACAATTAAACAAATTAATTAATTAAAATTCAGTAACTTGAATAAAGTATAGACAAAAATTCCCACAATAAATTACTTAACATTCAGTCAGGCTCCCTTGTATAAAAGAGGACATGTACCGATAGCTTCGGGCTAGTAAATTCCAGCGGCAGGTCATCATTTAAAGCTCTAGACCCCATCGTAAGTCAAATACATAAACTTCTTAAAAGTTAGGTCGGTAACAGATTAACAAATCCGATTAAATTAAAATGTAATAGTACCTTTTTAGCGTAAATAAAGGAAAACCAATTTCAGTTTGAAAAGCTTAATACTTTCGTTGATTTACAGCGGGTTAGACAAAACAAAACATTATAATAGCGGAAACTATTTCCAATTTGATTTGTTCAAATATTACAAATAATCTTAAGTAGTCTGGAGACATCCATTGTATTTAAAATCCATTTCGCCTCAAGTAGGTTAGCCGGTCTTTGTTAATGGCAGACACTGTCGCCATAAGTAGGTTCCACATTGCAATAATTAAGAAATTCGTAGAAAATACAATATAATTTAAAACCGTGGGAGAATAATTGCTTCCGTGATTCTCATCTAAAAAGGGGTTGGATTTGGTTTCTGAAATCTTGTTTTGTGGGAGGTTCAGTTCAGTCATTGGATAACAGAAAATGACGTACGTGATTAATAGGGTAGGAAATTTAGTCTATATATTTGAAGGCTTTAGCCAAAGACGGAGAGTTTTTCCAATGGGGCCGACCGTGGTTAAGAAGTAGAGAGAAACGTAGTTTCGCGGTTAGCGTTCTCTGGCATGACATAGAATATTAAACTTCGTATCACGTTAGTAAAAAAATTGGAAAAAGTGTTACTCTTCCAGTTTCGCGAGGGTTATGCCCATATGTCGCGGATTTATAGTGATGCAAGATAACTATTTAAAAACTTGTAGGCGTGTGACGCACAAGTAAATGATATTGTCAAAATTCTGCCGAGTTCGTGTGCCAGTCAATTTTCTTAAACATTACAAACAGAAGCAACAAGCGAGATTCTCTTCCCAAAATTAAGAACTGCTCTACGTTGGAAAACAAACCCTCAAACAATGGACAATTATTAGTAAGTAAGCTTTTATAGTTAAGTAGCATGACCAATTTTTAGTTAGTTTATTTGTTAGGACGTTTTGGCCATAAACCGTAGGATTAATTTAGTGTACGATTTATAATATAAGTTTCTTGCATATACAAGTGTTTGATAACTACTTATGTACACAAAATTTTCATGAATTCCATAGTCACCTATTCACTTAAATTTATAAACTAAAAGCAATGCATGTAAGAGGTTCACGTTTATTGCTCTGTGAATTAAATAGTTTTGTTTGCCGTTGATTAAGTCAATAGTTTTTCTTATATTTTTTTATATAAGTAGTACAAAAAGTGAGGAATTGATTAAAAGAAACAATTGTCCTCCTTGGGATGACAAGTCTCTCAAGGATTTTTACGAGCATTTGGACATTCTCGACTTGTCTGGCGCCCTTGGCAATTGTCATTAAGCCACAATATTTTATGAAAGGTAAGTGCCACATTTTTGTAGTATATTATAAATTAATTTAACCTTTTTTTCAAAATTTTAACTCTCTATATGATCGACGACCTTCCGCTAGCTAGTGCCGGTGACTCCCCTTTAATTTTTGTTTTACAGGCCGCCCCCATTTTATAATTTGACTGGAAAAGATACACTTAGTAGCTTTTCCGCCTGTAACAGGTTTCGTGAACATATCAGCAATATTATCTGTACTAGCAACTTTTACAATGTTCAGTACATTTTTTGTAACATATCATGAACAAAATGTAAAGCGATATTTATATGTTTCGAATTTTTAGTAAAATTACCATAATTAGCTAAAGCTATTGCGCCACTATTATCCTCATACATGCTGACAGGTAACATTTCATCATTCTTAAAACCTAACCGAATCTACGTAACATTCTATTATGCTACAAGCATTATTATGATATACTAGTTTCAAATATCTGCTCTGGTACAAATAGATTAGCACCCTTAATGCATATTTAAAATGCGTTTTGTTACAACCATTTTGAAATCTATTCAAATAATTTACAGCGTATGCTACATCTGGACATGTTCTTGATGCAATATATAATAAAGCTCCAATTAGGTTTGTATACCCTAAGCTTGAATCATTTTTACTTACGCTTAATTTTAAATTTTGTTTCATCAGTGTATAGTATGGGTTTGTGTTGACAACATTATATTTTTGTACTAGCCACTCTATATATTTTGTTTGTTTTAGTGACATATATTTTTGCTTACTATCGTATGAAATATCTATTCCTAAATAATTACTAATTTGGCCCAAATCTTTCATTTTAAATTTTGAGTTCAATTCTGTCTTAACTTTTTGAACCTTGCTAATGTCTAATGTCAGATTAATAAATCGTCAACAAACAGTATTAAGTATAGTTTCTGATTGTGACATATATACAAACATGAATCATGTTGTGAACGTTAGTAGGGTAAAATCAAGGATCCTGTGACCACATTTCCACCAGCATCCACATTTCCACACACATCTGGACCAAATTTACATGTAAAACCCACTATAAAGTCTTATTTTAGATGAATCTCCTCCTGACTCCTCCTTGCTCTCCTCCTTGCTCGGACACCCCACAACCATTTTGATTACATCACACCCGCATTCTTTCCACCGCGAGATAAATCTTTCTCCACATTTCCACCCACGAGATAAACCTATCTTGTTTGGTATCAATTAATATTAGAATTTTCTTAGCTACCCGAATCTCTAAGAATTTTTAGATTGCATCATCCCCAGGAGCTACCCTCATTTTAAGATTTCTTACCTGTAGCGACTTTTGAGCGTTCTTATAAATTTTTATACATGCGATACATTAAATTAGCTTAGAATTTTATGCACATCCCGAATCTGTAAACAGATTTGAAATCGGACCACGCCCTGCAAAGTTATACCCTTTAAAGTCCTGATCTTCTAATTTTGCTATTTGCTCTATAAGCAAACCTAACAAATAGTTTTCTTCGTCTAGCCATTGCATCTTTCGAGATAAACCTATCTTGTTTGGTATTAATCAATATTAGAATTTTCTCAGCTACCCAAATCTCTAGGAATTTTTCAGATTGCACCATCCCCAAGGAGCTACCCTAATTTTAAGATTTCTTACCTGTAGCGACTTTTGAGCGTTCTTATAAATTTTTTATACATGCAATACATTAAATTAGTCTACAATTTTACGCACAACCCGAATCTGCAAACAGATTTGAAATCGGACCACGCCCTGCAAAGTTACACATATACCCTCTGCGAGATAAATCTTTCTCCACATTTCCACCCACGAGATAAACCTACCTTGTTTGGTATCAATCAATATTAGAATTTTCTAAGCTATCCAAATCTCTTTAAATTTTTCACATAGCACCATCCCCAGAGAGCTACCCCATTTTAAGATTTCTTACCTGTAGCGACTTTTGAGCGTTCTTATAAATTTTTATACATGTAGCACATCTTGTTAGTCTAGAATTTTATGCACAATCCGAATCTCTAAATAGATTTAAAATCGAACGACCCTTACCATTTTACACACACCCTTTAAATTATAAATTTCCTGCGGCTTATACATAAAAGAAAATCTAAAACCATTCTTAAAACTTTTTATTACAAACAATTTTTACTAATACAGTTTAAATTTTGTAAAACCACATTTCTAAATACATATTCACAATTTTTATTTTCAACCTAGAACTTGTCATATCGGGTCATACTTATTAATATTTATTTCTAAATAGAGCACCTTTTCCAAAGACCAACCGGACTCGCATGTTTCAAATTCCTCTGATTTTGTTCGCATGGTTTCGCTTAAGACCTCGTACGTATTTTCCAGATTACTAGAAGACGTTATAACCACATTTTTGTGTTAAAGGATTTCACATCGGTAGCCTCTTCCCCATTTTGATGTAAACGCCGTAGAGTTCGCAATAGACTTTTACTGCTGTATGTTGTATTCTTTTTTCATTTATTAATCGAATAAATCGCTCTTTCTGCTTCCAAAGAAACTCGGGCACTCCATCGTCGACACTGGCGTTCTTTATGCGATAGCTAGCCATACGGTTGTTAAACGCAGTGCTAACCATTTCTACACCATCGTCGCTAGTAGCGGTAACTGATGCATTTTATGTCTGTTGCTCCTTAAATGTGCGGCATACGTAGTTTTTCCATTTCGAAATCGCATACTTTACACATAATTCGTGGTTGTTTCGTACAAGACCCTTTAACAGCTGGCGGAGCTGAACGTTTACGGCTTAATGACATGCCGTGCTGTTTTTCCTTGTGTCGCAGTAAGTTATCCATTCTCGTAAAAGCGAAACCGCAAGTCCCACAGTTTAAGTACTTTGCTGCGGGCGGATTGTATAAGCAACCGTGGACGATGTTGCACCACGACATTTGTTCTGGTGCCGTTTGAGAGCATTTTTCCAGGTATAGGAAGCACCGCAAGAGTTGCACTTTAAAAACGTTTGCAGATACCATTTTAGTACAAAACAAAATCCGCACTATAAGACTTGACTTGTAAGCGAACTAACTTATAACTAAAGAGTTTATTCTTGCGTACCTGCTTTATGTACCCTATAGAATGCAAACCGAAGGTTTCCGAAGACACCGAACGAAGTCTGAGGATTCATCGGGGAACTAAATGACGTCATCTTGAGCCAATCTTCGCTGCTCGTCCAATACATTTAGCACCAATGCATGCGCTCGGTTCGCTTTCGTCCATGGTGCGAATGCCGTTAGTAAAAACACCGGAAAACGTCTTCCATGTTATACGGATCGCGTGCATATTAAAAATCCAAAAGGGTGATAGCACACGCACACAACTTGTGTGCAAGTCGTAGAAGATGCAGTGCTACTATAACCAAAAACACTTTAAACCATTACTAAGGAAATACCAACTTGTTGTCTACAGGATACTTACAACAATTTAATTTTAAATAGCTTCTACGTCATATTTTAGGTAGGCTTGAATATTTTCCAAATGAATCACCGAGCGAAAGTATATGCTTAGCAGTATTAAATTAACCATTAATTTCCCATTTTTACGACCATGGTTAATTATAGATTAAAATTTAATTTGTGCACGTTCGACCTTCTCGTAAACTAACATATTTTATAGCAACAATGTATAATACATGCATACCCTTCTCTGCGCTACTGCTATTCTTGTAATTGCTTGAAAAGTCACTCTCCTTTTTACTGTTAAGACTGGGCAAAGCACCATTTTTTTGTATACTTTCTATAGCACATCGCGCACTTTTTCGTCTGATAATTATGCTTCTGTATGCTTTTACACTTTCGCATAGCGGTCGGCCGCATGTAATGATTTCTAGAACCGGTAAGTACTCGATATCGTCCAAATAGAGAATTAGATGCTCGATGTCTGTCAACTTCCAATTCCCTCGTAAAAGGTAGCAAATACTCAGTCAATAATCCATTATACTTCGACCCGCTCCTGTTCTGATAATTTACAAACATTTTTCAAACGACAATAGGCCGAGAATTTTTAAACCTCCGAGGGATCTTTAAGTCGTGATCAATTACACATCCGAGCTACGCGTAAACTAACATATTTTGTAGCAACTGTATAATACATGCATACCCCTTCTCTGCGCTACTGCTATTCTTGTAGTTGCTTGGAAAAGTCACTCTCCTTTTTACTGCTAGGGCCGCTAAAAAGCACCATTCCATACTTTCTTTATAAGTGTAGCACATCGCGCACTTTTTGTCGGATAATTAAATTTTGTTTATGTAGGCCTTTACACTTTCGCTTATTTAAACATCTAATACGATTGATTAACCACTTTCGATTATTCTAACGGAGACCACCATACGCACCGTTCTTTTTGAATCCAACGATCCTATGGGCTTCCACGCACTAACACCTGACGTATTTTTCCTACTATTTGTTAAACAAAAACTACCGGTATCGCCATTGTGGACGTAAACAGATGTTTGTGGATGTGTACGAGAATATGTAACCATATACATTAACCAGTCTAAGCTATTTTATTTAGTCCACGAAAACTACTATTTTTCTAAACCACAATTAATAATCGTCTTTATAGGTTCCACATTTCGACCATTACCCAATGGCTGGTGCTACGTACATGGAAACTTTAATTTCTTATTGGAGAGAATTCTTATTCTCCCGCGCACTGCTGCGTAGTTGCATGTTCATTCCTTTTGGAGGTATATGCTCGTTATAGGTTGTAAGACCCTCGGTTTTACTTAACTACAATTCGTGAGACCCCTTTAATCTTTTTAATCGTATCTTTCTCGCCTACAATACAGTAGGACTTAACATTACTACCAACAAATTCTAATACTGGACCCCCATTAAATACGTCTTTAATTTTCCTACAACTTTTATCGACAAGTGTTATATTGTATTTATTATACGCGGGGTAGTCACTCTTTTAAGATAAATATATTTTGCTAGGTATCAACTAATATTAAATTTTCTAGGGACCCCAAATTGTAAACAGATTTTAAATAGGACCACCCATACAAAGTTATGCGTTTTAAAGACTAATTTTCCCATCTTTATTTAACACCATTTTAAAACCTTTTCGCTACCCAAGACATATGCCTTAGCCAACCATCTTCCGAGAAATCTAAAACCGCAGTGTTCCGCTAACACAACGTGGAGATAACACGTATACTCTGTCAACCAGGATAGAAGCAGAGGAAGGATTTGGAAGGTGGGCGAAGGAACTTAAAATTATAGAATCTTAAAACTAATATATACAAATATAAACAACTATCTTATATCTTTACGCCCCATGCGTAGATTGTTGTACTATTAGGAATGATGTACCTTTTGTCATCTTCCTCGATAAACTAATTTTATTAATAAGCTGCGTATGCAAATCGTATTTTTACTCCGGATACATACGCAGACAAGTACTCGATACCATCCAAATAAAGAATTGGATGCTTGGTGACTGTTAACATCCGCTTCCTCGTGTACGCCCAGACACATCCCAGCCCATGAGCACCCTGCGCATGCACACCGCCCATGCGCACCTGCGCGTGCACACCTGCCCATGCGCCTGCCCATGCGCACCCCTCTCTGTGCGACTGCTATTTCGGGGTAACGTCACAGCCTTTTATAAATAAAGAACAATGTTATATACTATTATAAAATGTTTATTCTGACATTATACATAACAAATTTAAAAATATTTAATGACAAGCATGGGGTCATTTAAACTTAATTTTAATACAAAGTTATACACAGAAAACAGTCCTTTCTTTATGTTTGTTTGAGTGGTTTAATTTTATCTAATTTTATTCGCAGCTTAAAATTTAAATCGATACCCAAGTCCTCTATCTCCTTTTCTAACCAATAGTTTGATACATAGAGACCGTCTAGGTTTTCGAATTGTAAAATGTACCGAAGTTTGCCTCTATATTTAAAGTCTTTGATTGCCGACAACCAGATCCATTCCTTCGTGTAATTCTTGCAGCTTGACAATCTTTTAATCGCAGCTTTCCCACTATATCCTGCATACGTATCTTGTTAGCTTGATCGACTCTTCTTGTCGGTATTGGAACTTATTCTCCCACAGACTGTTGCGTAGTTGCATGTCCACCACTTTTGGAATATAGGTTTAGTTTAAGACTCGGTTTTAATGATCCAAAGGTTCTTTAGGTAAATATACAGTTACGGAACCCCTTTGCGTGGTGTACGCAACTTGACAAACCGCATTCCTTAGTTCGTCTTTGTATTCCATTTTGATAAATAGTTTAGAATAACCTTTTAAATATACGGATTTAGTACCATCCTTTTCTGCAAGACGCTACATAACTAAAGAGTCACTCCATTTCATTGTAAACCAGATGTATCTAAGTCATCCATCGGCACAAATAATCTTTTAATTTCCTCATTTTCTCTAAAAGATGTCTTTGTCTACCATTTTGTATTGATCGCGTATTTTGGGTCATTTTCCAAGTCTTTGTCCTCAACAGTGTCTTTTCCCACTTACAGCGTGGTATCTAGAATTTCTTTAGCGTAAACGGATAAGTTTACTACCAATTTTACGCGTTGTCGACAACCTTGGACGAATTTTCCATCCCAATCCAAATTTCTTTTGGAATTGTGAAATTGTGTAAAATGCTTTAATGTACACTTGTGTTTTAAATTTTATTTTTCTTCCTCCTCTACTATCTCCAAATAATTTACAGGAAATAAAAACAAAAAGCACATTTTATCAATTTCCTTTCTTGGTTTTTGCAACAATTTCTTTGTATCCATTCCCAATACACGTACTGAGCAGGTTTTATACACTAAACAGCAGCATTTTGTTTGCAACTTACCACATTTTGGTAAGTGGTACCAGTACTCCTTAGAAGTAAACATATCTTCCAATAGGTTAAACAGTCTTTGGGTTATACACCGCCGCATGACATACTTCCAATTGCACAGTTATTGTCGCTTCCAATCGGTAATACCATGTTCTTTGCCAAGACGCAAATGTTTCCTAAACGACATCTGGACAACGTAAAATCTAGTATATGATTGCCGTTTTTATTAACACCAGGACTTGTTATCACACAAATTTGTTGTAAATCTTAATTCTTGCATTTTGTTAGCCATGTTAAACAATCAATCCCCGCAGTTTTATCTTGTCAACTATAATATTACACTTTTCTTCGTATTCCCTTATAGCAAAGTTATGTTTAATTAAATAATTACACATCTCCATCTTGCAAACCTGCAAAATCTGGTTATCCATGCCATAAAATAATCTTTTGACTTCGTTAATATCTGGTAGTTCCTCAAAGTTTCCAACAAATCTGCTAGTTCCACTTTGATGGAACACTATAGGATTTTGAATTTTATTAACGCATTCGAGGTCTTCTTTTCCGATAATTTCTTTTACTCTCTGGCCTATCTTGTTGCTTTCCAGAGAAAAAGTTGCTTTAACACCATGCGGCCGCGCCCGAACTTTCTTTAACTTTAAATGCCACAATTTCTTTTTAGGATAAACATTTTTTGTTTAAAAGCTTGTCGGGTTTTCGAAATTTTAACAATTATATTGTCACAAAATGGGTTCTGTTAATTGGTTGTTGGTTGTGGTCGCCAGTCAGCAGCCTTCGACATCAAATATGTACCGATAGCAATTAAAAAAAAGGTTTGGAGCTTATGAAGCTTTTTAAAACATATTTGCTTTCCCAATATGCCCCCGAATAATGGGAAAAATTTTCTAAATTTAGTAACACTAACTAAAACATGACTTCCAATGAAACGTTTCAACCCTTTGGGAATAAAGGAAACACAAATGACGGGAAGGTTTCAGAAAAATTGAACAAAATTTTAAGAATTGAATTTTAAGCGAAGAAAAATGTACCCGGGCTACCAACCAATTAAAACCTTTTTTTAATGTTTTTTGAAAATTTAAAAACAAAAATGGGTTTTAAAAAAGAAATTTTCATTTAAAGCATTAGAAAAAGGCCGATTTGTTTCGTGGCATGGTGTTAAGCTGTTTTTCTGGAAGGTGAGGCCAGGGTAAAGAAATTATCGAAAGAAGACTATGCATTAATAAAAATTAAATCCAATTTTTACAAGTGGAACTAGCAGATGTGTTGGAAACTTTATTGAGGACTACCAGATATATTAGACAAAGTCGAAAGATTATTTCTATCTTTTGACATGGATGTAACCCAAGATTTTGGGCATATTTAGCAAGATGGAGATGTGTAATTACACAAATAACTTTGCTATAAGGAATGAAGAAAAGTGTAATATTATAGTTGAAACGATAAAGGGATTGATTGTTTAACATGGCTAACAACCAATGCAAGAATTAAGATTTACAACAATTGGTCAGATAACAAGTCCTGGTGTTAATAAACAACTTGGCAATCATATACTAGATTTTAGTTGTAGGAAACATTTGCGTCTACTTTGGCCAAAACATGGTATTACGCGATTGAACGACAAATTAGCAATTGGAAGTTAAGTGCGGAACGGTATAACCTTAAAAGACTGTTTAACCTTATTGAAGATAGTGTTATACTTCCTAAAGGCGCAATGTACGGTACCACAAAATGGAGTGTTATCGGACAAGCTACAAATGCTGTTTAGTGTATAATAACTACAGTGTGTATTGGGGAATGGCAATACAAAGAAATTGAGGTTAAATTGTTGTCCAAAAACCAGAGGAAAGGGAAAATTGATAAAGTATGTGGCTTTAGTTTTAACTATTTACCTGTAAATTATTTGGAGATAGTAGAGGAAAGAAACCAAGATAAAATAAAAATCTTACAAGTGCATTAAAGCAGGTAGTACATATTTTACACAATCTAACACCATATTCAAAAAAGAAATAGTAAGGATTGGGATTGATAGATACGCCTAACATTCGTCCAGAGGTTTACGACAACGCGTAAATATTGGTAGTAAACCATCCGTTTACGCTAAAGGAAATTGTTTGTAAAACGTTAATGGAAGGAAAAGACACTGGAATTAGAGGAAATGGATGCAAAAGGGAAAATTGACTATTGGAAAACACTGCGACAATACGGATCAATACAAAGATGTGTTAGACAAAGAACATCTTATTAGAGAAAATGAGGAAGAATTAAAAGATTATTTTATGTGTCGATGGACTGACTTAGATACATCTGGTTTCCAAGTTGTATGCATTTTGGTTAGTAAAAAGACTTTTAGTTATGTAGGGTGGAAAAGGATGGTACTAAATTGTATTTTTTAAAAGGTTATTCAAAACGTATTTATCAAAATGGCAGATAACAAAACGAACTAAGGAATGGGGGTTCTTTGCGTACACCACACGCAAAGGGGTCCTTAAACATTGTATATTTGCCTAGTAAAGAACCTGGATCATTTAAAACCGAGGGTCTTACAACCTATAAAAAACCCAAAAGTGGTGGGCAACTCCAACAGTCTGTGGGAAAAAGGATTTCCTCCAATACCGACAAGAAGAAGTCGAAACTAACAAGATACGTATGCAGGATATAGTGGGAAAGCTGCGATTAAAAGATTGTCCAAGCTGCAAGAATTACACGAAGGAATGGATCTGGTTTGGGGAATCAAAGACTTTAAATATAGGGCAAACTGGTACATTTTACAATTCGAAAACCAGACGGTCTCTATGTATCAAACTATTGGTGGGAGATAGAGACTTGATTTTAAATTTTAAGTGGAATAAAATTAGATAAAATTAAAGCCACCCAAACAAACATAAAGAAAGGACTGTCTTCGTGTATAACTTTTATTAAAATTAAGTTTAAATGACCCATGTTGGTATTAAATATTTTTAAATTTGTTATGTATAATGTCAGAATAAACATTTTATAATAGTATATAACATTGTTCTTTATTTATAAAAGGCTGTGACGTTAGAAAAGCACTCGCAAGAGGGTGCGCATGGGCAGCAATGGGCGGGGTTACGCGCATGGGGCAAGGGGTTTGCGCAGGGGTGCTCATGGGCTGGGATGTGTGGGCGTACACGAGGAAGCGGATGTTAACAGTCAATCCAAACCTTTATTTGGATGGTATCATACTTGCCGCGTAATCCATAAAAGAATACGATTATTAATGGTTATAAAATTAGCCCGCCGCGGCGCTGACCAACCTATTAATTTTTCCTTTATCTAACCTAGGTCCAATTTTAATGGAAAAACTCATTAAAAGCAAAGTTAATGGGTTTTTAATAAGAAAACTCAAAAAAGCAATTAGGTCATATGGTCATGCGGTTATGGTCATTGGTCATGTGGTCATATGGTCATGTGGTCATATGGTCTTGGTCATGTGGTCATGGTCATATGGGGTCATTGGTCATGTGGTCATATGGTCATTGGTCATTGGTCATATGGTCATATGGGGTTTGGTTATGGAGCAGGAGATTAAATTTAATAAAAGTATTTTGGGTTGAGCTTTAGTTAAGTAAACATTTTTTAACAATTTATTTTCGGTAAATAACCTGTAGGATACATGGAACAAATTTTCGTATTCAATTTAGTATTTGACGGTAGCTAGAACGGTAAACATGAGCGTCTCAAGGTGATTAACGTTTCTCAACTTTGGGAATAAAGTGAAACCGACAAATGAGCGATTTGGATTATGGCTGTTGGCAGAAAATATGTGCAACAATAATCTGGTGACAGATATTGGTAATATTTGTTATGTCGAAGGCGAAAAGATGCTGACTGGCGGACTACACACACAATTACAGAACCATTTTGTGACAATATAATGTTGGTTAAAATTTGCGACCTTTCTGACACCGAACAAGCATCTGCAAACAAAAAAATGTTTATCCTAAAAAAAGAAATTTGTGGTGCATTTAACAGCTATCTACGAAGAAAGTTCGACCGATTTGTTTCCGCTAGGCATGGTGTTAAAGCTAAGCTTCCGTTTTCTCTGGAAAGCAGTAACAAGATAGGCCAGAGGGTAAAAGAAATTATCGGAAAAGAAGACCTCGAATGCATTAATAAAAAATTCCAAAATCCTATATGTGTTCCATACAAAGTGGAACTAGCAGATGTTAAGTTGGAAACTTTATTGGAGGACCTACCAGATATATTAGACAAAGTCGAAAAAGATTATTTCTATCTTTTTGACATGGATGTAACCCAAGATTTTGCAGGCATATTTAGCAAGATGGAGATGTGTAATTATTTAACTACAAAGCATAACTTTTGCTATAAGGGAGAATACGAAGAAAAGTGTAATATTATAGTTGACAACGATAAAACTGCGGGGATTGATTGTTTAACATGGCTAACAACCAATTCAAGAATTAAGATTTACAACAAATTTGTGTGCAGATAACAAGTCCTGGTGTTAATAAACAACTTGGCAATCATATACTAGATTTTTACGTTGTCCAGATGTACGTTTAAGGAAACATTTGCGTCTACCCAAAGAACATGGTATTACGCGATTGGAAGCGACAATATACAACTGTGCAATTGGAAGCTATGTCAGTGCGGAACGGTGTATAAACCCTTAAAAGACTGTTTAACCTTATTGGAAGATAGTAAGTTATACTTCCTAAAGGCGCCAATGTACTGGTACCACTTACCAAAATGTGGAGTAAGCTATCGGACAAGCTACAAAATAGCTGCTGTTTAGTGTATAATAACCTGCTACAGTACGTGTATTGGGGAATGGCAATACAAAGAAATTGACAGGCTTGTAAATTAAGTTGTCCAAAAACCAGAGGAAAGGAAAATTGATAAAGTATGTGCTTTCGGCTTTTAGTTTTAACTATTTACCTGTAAATTATTTGGAGATAGTAGAGGAGGAAGACAACCAAGATAAAATAAAAATCTTACACAAGTGCTACATTAAAGCAGGTAGTACATATTTTACACAATCTGCAACACCATATTCTACAATTCCAAAAGAAATAGTAATTTCGGACTTGGGATTGATAGATACGTAACATTCGTCCAGAGGTTGTACGACAACGCGTAAATATTGGTAGTAAACTCTATCCGTTTACGCTAAAGGAAATTGCCCCATTATGTATACCATACGCTGTAAGTGGAAGGAAAAGACAGCTGGAATTAGAGGAAATGGATGCAAAAGGCGAAAATTGGACTACATGGAAAACACTGCGACAATACGCGATCAATACAAAGATGTGTTAGACAAAGAACATCTTATTAGAGAAAATGAGGAAGAATTAAAAGATTATTTTATGTGTCGATGGACTGACTTAGATACATCTGGTTTCTACAAGTTGTATGCATTTGTGGTTAGTAAAAAGACTCTTTAGTTATGTAGGCGTCCTTGCGGAAAAGGATGGTACTAAATCCGTATATTTTTAAAAGGTTATTCTAAAACGTATTTATCAAAATGGCAGATAACAAAGACGAACTAAGGAATGGGGTTTCGTAATCTTTGCGTACACCACACGCAAAGGGGTCCGTTAAACATTGTATATTTGCCTAGTAAAGAACCTTGGATCATTTAAAACCGAGGGTCTTACAACCTATAACAACCATATATTCCCAAAAGTGGTGGACATGCAACTACGCAACAGTCTGTGGGAAAATAAGGATTTCCTCAATACCGACAAGAAGAAGTCGATCAAGCTAACAAGATACGTATGCAGGATATAGTGGAAAGCTGCGATTAAAAGATTGTCACAAGCTGCAAGAATTACACGAAGGAATGGATCTGGTTGTCGGCGGAATCAAAGACTTTAAATATAGAGGCAAACTTCGGTACATTTTACAATTCGAAAACCTAGACGGTCTCTATGTATCAAACTATTGGCTAGAAAAGGAGATAGAGGACTTGGGTATCGATTTAAATTTTAAGCTGCGAATAAAATTAGATAAAATTAAAGCCACTCCAAACAAACATAAAGAAAGGACTGTCTTCTGTGTATAACTTTGTATTAAAATTAAGTTTAAATGACCCCATGCTTGGCATTAAATATTTTTAAATTTGTTATGTATAATGTCAGAATAAACATTTTATAATAGTATATAACATTGTTCTTTATTTATAAAAGGCTGTGACGTTACCCCGAAATAGCACTCGCACAGAGAGGGATGCGCATGGGCAGCACGCATGGGCAGGGTGTGCACGCGCAGGGGTGCGCATGGGCAGGGTGTGCATGCGCAGGGGTGCTCATGGGCTGGGATGTGTCTGGGCGTACACGAGGGAAGCGGATGTTAACAGTCACCAAGCATCCAAACCTTTATTTGGATGGTATCGAGTACTTGCCTGCGTATGTATCCGGAGTAAAGAATACGATTTGCATACGCAGCTTATTAATAAAATTAGTTTATCGAGGGAAGATGACAAAGGTACATCATTCCTAATAGTACAACAATCTACGCATGGGGCGTAAAGATATAAGATAGTTGTTTATATTTGTATATATTAGTTTTAAGATTCCATAATTTTAAGTTCTTCTCCCACCTTCCAAATCCTTCCGGCTTCTATCCTGGTTGACAGAGTATACGTGTTATCTCCACGTGGTATTCGCGAGACACGGCGGTTTTAGATTTCTCGGGAGATGGTTAGTTAAGGCATATGTCTTGCATAGCAAAAAGGTTCTAAAGATGGTGTTAAATAAAGATGAGCAAAATTAATAATTTGGGTCTTTAAAACGCATAACTTTGTATGGGTGGTCCTATTTAAAATCTGTTTACAGATTTGGGGTCCCTAGAAAAATTTAATATTAGTTGATACCTAGCAAAATATATTTATCTTAAAAGAGTGACTACCCTGCGTATAATAAATACAATATAACACTTGTCAAAAAAAAGTAGGGAAAATTAAAGACGTATTTAATGGGGGTCCAGTATTAGAATTTGTTGGTAATAGGGCTAAGTCCTACTGTATTGTAGGCGAGAAAGATACGATTAAAAAGATTAAAGGGGTCTCACGAATTGTAGTTAAGTAAAACCGAGGGTCTTACAACCTATAACGAGCATATACCTCCAAAAGGGGTAGGCATGCAACTACGCGGCAGTGCGCGGGAGAATAAGAATTCTCTCCAATAAGAAATTAAAGTTTCCATGTACGTAGCACCAGTCATAGGGTAATGGTCGAAATGTGGGACCTATAAAGGCGATTATTAATTGTGGTTTAGAAAAATAGTAGTTTTCGTGGACTAAATAAAATAGCTTAGACTGGTTAATGTATATGGTTACATACTCGTACACATCCACAAACATCTGTTTACGTCCACAATGGTGATACCGGTGGTTTTGTTTAACAAATAGTAGGAAAGATACGTCAGGTGTTAGTGCGTGGAAGCCCATAGGATCGTTGGATTCAAAAAGAACGGTGCGGTGGGATGTATGGTGGTTCCCCGTTAGAATAATCGAAAGTGGTTAATCAATCGTATTAGATGTTTAAATAAGCGAAAGTGTAAATGCCTACAGAAGCATAATTATCAGACGAAAAAGTGCGCGATGTGCTATAGAAAGTATAAAAATGGTGCTTTTAGCGGCCCTAGCAGTAAAAGGGTGACTGACTTTTCAAGCAACTACAAGAATAGCAGTAGCGCAGAGAAGGGGTATGCATGTATTATACAGTTGCTGCAAAATATGTTAGTTTACGCGTAGCTCGAACGTACACAAATTAAATTTTAATCTATAATTAACCACGGTCGTAAAAATAGGAAATTAATGGGTAATTTTAATAGTGCTAAGCATATACTTTCGCTTGGTGATTCATTTGAAAAATATTCAAGCCTACCTAAAATATGACGTAGAAGCTATTTAAAATTAAATTGTTGTAAGTATCCTGTAGACAGCAAGTTGGTATTTTCTTAGTAATGGTTTAAAGTGTTTTTGGTTATAGTAGCACTGCATCTTATACAGCACGACTTGCACACAATTTGTGTGCGTGTGCTACCGCTCTTTTGGATTTTTAATATGCACACGATCCGTATAACATGGAAGACGTTTTCCGGTGTTTCTACTAACGGCATTCGCACCATCGACGAAGCGAACCGGGTGCATGCATTGGCGCTAAATGTATTGGACGAGCAGTAAGGATTATGACGTCATTTAGTTCCCCGATGAATCCTCAACTTCGTTCGGGTGTCTTCGGAAACCTTCGGTTTGCATTCTATAGGGTACATAAAGCAGGTACGCAAGAATAAACTCTTTAGTTATAAGTTAGTTCGCTTACAGTCAAGTCTTATAGTGCGGATTTTGTTTTGTACTAAAATGGTATCTGCAAACGTTTTTAAGTGCAACTCTTGCGGTGCTTCCTATACCTGGAAAAATGCTCTCAAACGGCACCAGAACAAATGTCGTGGTGTAACATCGCTCAGGGTTAAGCCGTCCGCAGCAAAGTACTTAAACTCTGGGTCTTGCACTATCGCTTTTACAAGAATAGCTCACAGCGACACAAGGAAAAACAGCACGGTATGTTATTAAGCCGTAAACGTTCAACGCCGCCAGCTGTTAAAGGGTCTTGTACGAAACAACCACGAATTATGTGTACAGTATGCGATTTCGAAATGGAAAAACTACGTACGCCGCACACTTAAGGAGCAACAAACATAAAAATGCATCAGTTACCGCTACTAACGAAGATGGCGTAGAAATGATTAGCACAGCGTTTAACAACTGTATGGCTAGCTATCGCATAAATAACGCCAGCGTCGACGATGGAGTGTCCGAGTTTCTTTGGAAGCAGAAGGAACGATTTATTCGATTACTTAATAAAAAAAGAATACAACATATAATCCGGAAAATACGTACGAGGTCTTAAACATCATTCCTAATAGTACAGCAACCTAATTAAGGTAGGTCAGTAAGCAATATTTAATTGCTGTTAATTGACTAGCATTTAGCGTACTTTCCTATTTAAAACCCATTACATTGGAATGTGTTTACCTCACGTGGTGTCGCTGGACGGTAAAACATATTGTTGGGTTAACGATAATATGTCTTATTAACCGAAAACACGTTTCCTCTTTTTTACATTAATCTCTTTTTGTTATAGCTCTATTTAAACAACACATTAATCTTTTTTGTTACAGGTTAAACTAGTTGGATTCGGGTACACACCGGAAATAATGTTATACTTTGTAAAAATTGTAATTAGTTTATTAAACTGGATAAAATAAATTTTCGCATGCTTAATTTATGTTAATACTGCTACGTGTTTGGTTAAAGGATTGTAGATATTAAAAAGGAGAGGTGATTAGAAATTGATCTTGGTACAAAATCTTAAAATTGGGGTAGCTCCCTTAGGGATAGTGCAATCTGAAAAATTTAAAGAGATATGGGTAGCTGGAAAAATTCTAATATTAATTGATACCAAACAAGGTACATTTATCTCGTGGGTGGGAATGTGGAGAAAGATTTATCTCGCAGAGGGTATATGTGTAACTTTGCAGGGCGTGGTCCTATATTAAATCTGTTTACAGATTCGGATTCTACATAAAATTCTAGACTAACAAGATGTATTGCATGTATAAAAAATTTTATAAGAACGCTCAAAAGTCGCTACAGGTAAGAAATCTTAAAATTAGGGTAGCTCCCTTGGGGATGATGATATCTGAAAAATTCCTAGAAATTCGGGTAGCTGAGAAAATTCTAATATTGATTAATACCAAACAAGATAGGTTTATCTCGAAAGATGCAATGGCTAGACGAAGAAAACTATTTGTTAGGTTTGCTTATAGAGCAAAGAGCAAAATTTAGAGGTTCCGGATTTTAAAGGGGTATAACTTTGCAGGGCGTGGTCCGATTTCAAATCTGTTTACAGATTCGAATTCTGCGTAAAATTCTAAGCTAGTTTAATGTATCGCATGACTAAAAAATTTATAAGAACGCTCAAAAGTCACTACAGGTAAAAAATCTTAAAATCAGGGTAGCTCCCTTGGGGGTGATGTTATCTGAAAAATTCTTAGAGATTCGGGTAGCTGAGAAAAATCTAGTGTTGATTGATACCAAACAAGATAGGTTTATCTCGAAAGATGCAATGGCTAGACAAAGAAAAGTATTTGGTTCAGATGAAAGATAAAAAAATGGCTAGTCGAAGAAAACTTTTTGGTTCAGATGTGGGAGGAAATGAGGATGCTCATTTATCTCGAAACATAAAAAATTTAAGATAGGTTTATCTCGAAAGATGAAAAATGGTTAGTCGAAGAAAACTTTTTGGTCCAGATGTGGGTGCAAATGAGGATGCTGGTGCAAATGAGGGGGTGGATGCCCCAATTATACTCTACTAACGTTCAAATCCTAATGTAATTATAAATTCATTAAAGCATTCATACCAATTTCTTGGACTTTCGGTTAACCCATACGAAGATTTCTTTAATATATATATATATATATATATATATATATATATATATATATATATATATACCTGATTTTCATTTGTTTCAAATCCCTTAGGTTGTTCTACATAGACATAAGACCTTATGTCGCTGTTTAAAAATGCTGTTTGTACATCCATTTGCTCAATCCCGTAGCCTTTCTGGCACATACACGCCAATAAAGTTTTTAAAGTACTCATCCTCGCTACTGGAGAATAAACGTCGTCTAGTGTACTTTCCTGTTGATATCCCCTCACAACCAATCTCGCTTTATATACTTCATTTTCTTTTATTTTATATAACCACTTAAGTTGCAAGATTTGCTTATTTTCCGGTGCATCTACTAGCTCCCATGTATTAGCTTTATTCAAACAATCAAATTCATTTTTCATCGCATTCAATCATTTACCCTTCTTGTTGCTGTTTATCGCTTGTTCATAATTTTCGGGAACATTCATACTACAATATGCTGCATATAAAATATAATTTTTGTACTTTTCAGGCATTCGTCTTTGTCTTTCTGTTTTTCTTGTCTCATTCATTTCCTCTTTTGTACCATTCTCAGATACTTCTTCATTCACAATTCTTTCTTCCCTTTCCACTTTAACTGTACTATCATCTACACTTATACATGACATATCTGGTTCAATTATTTTAACATTTCGTACTTCTACAACCCTATTTGCAACTAGCACTCTGAATCCCATATCAGTGTATCCTACTAATATTCCCTTCACACTTTTATGTGTTTTTGATGCAGTACACCCTAGCAATGTGGCTATAACCATCAATAAAGGTTACAAAATAATTTTCTCCACCATAACGTTACATCAATGGACCCTTTCACATCTGTATGTATTATTTGGCATATGTACCTCGCTGGATTACGATTATTTTCAAAGCTTTTACTAGCCATTTTGTACTCTAAAGAATATTCACAATTAATTTGTAGGTGTTCTAAATTTTGTGGTAACCCTTCTAATAATTGGTCCCTACACATAATGTTTAAATCCTTAAAATTAACATGTCCTAAAATACGATGCCATTTTTCCTTTTTAACCAGTGTTTTTGTGAAATTTGCAATTTATCCTGTTTACGTGCAATAGCCACTATATTACCTGTACTATTATAAATAATTGCTTTATCACGCCAATAATCAATACCATTGTGGGCACTTGTTATAGATGAAACACTAAGTAAGTTTTGACCCATCTCTGGCACAAAAAATACATTTTTAATATCTATAGTTGATTGAGTTATTATAGCCCGTCGACGCGGTATACGTGCCACAAATGACAGTTGGTAACGATATTACATAATGTGAAAATTGACGCGCAAATTCGATGACGTCACACAATATGCAAATTATGGCACGTAATTACCAATTACACAAATTATATAAAACCCCCCACGTGGTTCTCACGTGAATTGCCGGGTTTCTTGCGGAATTACCCCATGATGGGTACAGCGGGGCTCCGTTGTCGACCCTTCTCGGGCGTCAGCTGCTTCGCTAATCTTTCGGGCGTGGGAATTCTTGAGCCGGTTGAATCCAAATTCGATTTCTTCTTTTTCCTATGTAGGGAACGACGGGATACTGATATATAAGGAACGAAAATCAAAGATAAGAGCAAAAGGGATCTACATAACACAAAAAAGCACAATAAGATACAAGACAGCCACACCTGTTCACATCTCGGAGGCTAGTCCTCATATGTATCTCGGACATCCACCACTTCCTTCTGCCGCCACACGCGTCGGCGCGAAATCTCGCGCAACGCACTTCTGAAGTGACGGAAATACGTGCAATAAGTCTTTTAAATTTATGGCACGAAATCCTCACATATTAAAACTTAGTTAAAAATGTCTAGTGCCGAAATTTTTGGCACGTAACAGAGTATTATTAACCTGAAATTTACACAAAATATCACCTACTTTCAGAGCTTTAACACTGTCCCCATTTCCCATTTTAACATCAATTGGCTTACTCAACGTTCCGCTGCCCACCTTTGATCACTCGAAGGCGGTGGTCGGAATACGTGAGCTGCTGCCTCGTCGGCGTCTGGGCAACAACTCCACCATACAAATTAATTACAACTAAATTTATATAAACAGCAGTAGCTTATATTAGAATACTGGTATAGTAGAAACCACGAAAGAAGTCCTCTACATTATAGGTTCCTAACTCAATTCAAAACATACATTTAAGATTATTTAAAAGTCTAACTCATGTATATGATAAAGACAGTAATACAATTTGTACGTGTTTTAAATTACGACATACGTGAACACGTTCATCTGGGAAAACGACAGAGACAAGTATGTGTTTGTATGTTTTGAACTTTATACTTAACAGGCGAACCTTTGGTAAAATCATGGTCAACTAGACAAAATGTTAATTTTTCCGTAAAGCAAGGTTGCCAAAGTTATCGTACGGAGAAAGATTTTGTTACGTAATTCTTGGGCAGCCACGTTGGGCGCCAAATTTATGCTACGTTGTTCTTGTAGCCGTGCGTAACAACAAGAGATCACGGAATGACCGGGCTCAATCGGAGATTAGGGGGGGTCGTAGGAAGCAAACTGACATATAATGTATACGGCGGTAAGGAGTTAGTGACAGTACCTGTAAGAAAAATAATTATTCAAACCTGAAAAACAAAAGATTAAGCATAAATTTTTCAGTACTTTGTAGATGTAAGAAAACTGTTTTGGAAAAAAAACTATATATTATAATCACGATAAAAGCATTACAAAAAAAATATTGATTACAAAGTGAGGTAGTATTGGGGAGTAGCAGAAACGTTCCTCACACACCAATTAAACATAAATCAGACAAACTGTTAATACAAGATAAAAAGATAAGACACAATTGATATGAGTAATCTAGTAGTATTATTTTTTTTCTTTCTTTTTTTTTTTAAAAGCATGCAGTTCTATTGCAAAAAGGTCTCAGAACGACGAAGATATGGCAAAACAACGGTTAGATATTTAAAGTAATACTAAGTAGGAAATAGTTCAACTTACAGAAAGTCCTTCAGTAACGCTTCCTTGTAATTGGAGTGAGGGATTCACGATGTCCTACACTAACGAAGCACTGCACCCTTGACTGTGAGGGTGTGGATGGAATTGCTTACACTTTACACTAACTCACACCTACGCGTTTCACTGGTGTTAGCAGCAGACATCATCATCCTGATGGAACCATGTAGCATTGATAAATTTCTTGTTAATTCTATTTCGTGAGACAATAATTTCGAAATATTTTGTAACACAAATCGCAAAAATTGTAGTAAAAATTTAGAATTTAGAATCACGGGCTTTCAAGGCACGATGTAATGCCTGTCATCTGATAAGTTCTTGCATTAAACTAACAGTAACGCAAGGTGTTTTATTTGCTACATATGGTAACAAAGAAAAATCTAATGCTTTTGCATAACGAAATTTGCACAAGTAGTGATCTATTTTAGATTCTTTGGTAGTAGAAAATTCAGAACTACAGTATCAACTGTATTTACATGTGAATGAGATACATATTTATAAGAAGCAACCTTTTTTTTCATCTACTAAACTTGCTACAACTGTATCATCATTTTTAGAACCAAAACCCAAGCTTAAAACTGCATTTGGATAATCCAAAGTATGCACTGCACTGATAAAAACAGGTAACGAAACGAGATCGCACACACATTAATCCTAAAGAAAGAATCTGTCAAGTTTCACAAGTTCTACAACGTTTTTCCCACAAGAAAAACAACTAAAACCACAATTAGTAAAAACGTGTAAACATTAATTAAGTCCGTCAAATGTTCCGTAACGCACGTTATTTCAAAAGAAAAACTCAACTAAGAAACACAATCGGTAACCGCACGTGTGGTTGTGTAAAACACGTTCGCATATAAAGCATCCTTCATTCAATGCAATCAGAACTACATTCTGCAGTTAATCTACAACTCAAATTGTCAAAGCAAAAGAAGCCGTATTTTCAACGTAATTAACATCTATGAACAAAGAACAACTGCAAAACTACGCTAATCTGTAGATATAAAATAGTTGTTACCATAACATCCGAGCGCCTCTTATCTCGGCTTCGATAAATAACATAAGGAACCAAAATTTATAAGACGAATAATTCAATTTATTTATTAATGTAAATCAACCGTTATACAACCAGCTATACAAAACGATGTATTTTAAGTACGCTATACAGAAAGGGAGCGTAACAATTTTAATACAGCTGCCGTAAATAGTTTATATTACAGTTTTTGTGCGTTTTTATTCAGATCAATATATGTAACTCAATTTATGAAAATGTGTTTTATTTTAACTGGGTTCATTAAACTCGTAAAACAAGAGGACGCCAATTTAAAAATAGTTAAAGTTACTGCCTCTATGAAAATAAAATATTATTGGCAACCATGCTTTAGTACGGTTTGCATATGCGCGAAGCTTGACAAAAACTTCCGAATTGGAATATTTATTGGGTATTAAAATTTTCAACTTAATTCATACGAATACAAACGATGACGCAGACGACTTCTTTCCTGGTTTCGACTATATCGCATCACACTATTCTAACAAGAACCACAAATCTGTTTTGTCTACTGCTGTAGTTTAATCTCTGGTAACAGGTTATGGGCCCAGTGACAAGAGATTTGTAAATTTAGTAGGAAACTACTCGTGTTGTGTAATATTCTTTCTGTTGCATTAATACCATGTCATCACAGCATTTTTCACATCTGTCCGTAGAAAAATTAAAGGGTCGCAAAAATTATGAGGTATGGAAATTTGCTGTCCAAGTTTATCTAGAAGAGCTAAAAATATGGGGTTGTGTAACTGGCACTGAAAAAGAATTAAAAGATCAGACAATGCAGATCAAAACTTGTATTGTTGTTAGATCCGATAAACTATGTTCATGTACAATCTACCAAAACAGCACAAGAAGTATGGGAAAATCTAAAAAAGGCATTTGAGGACAATGGATTAACTAGAAGAGTAAGACTTATTCGCTCTTTAACAACTAGATTACAAAATTGTGAATCAGTTGAAGATTATGTAAATAAGATCATCAGCATTTCTTATAAGTTAACTTTTGGTTTAGAAGTTAATGACAAGTGGGTTGGAACCATTTTACTTACACGGCTCTCAGGGCAATATGAAACCATGATAATGGACATTGAAAGCTCTAGGGTTAAAGCAACTGGGGATTCCATCAAGAGGAAATTGTTGCAGGATATTTCCATTTAAAAACCAACCAAATCGGGTACCTCAGCATTATACGCTTATGGCTATGGATTGCAAAATAAAAATAATAATTTCCAAAACAAAGCTGTTCAAGAGCATCATGGTAATAAGAAATATGCGGCCAAACAAAGAAACGGCCCTCATTGCTTTCAATGTGCCAACTATGGTCACATTTCTATGCAATGTACCAAGAAAAAATATGATAAAGATAATAAGAAAAATGAAAATAAATAAAGTAGAAACGACAAATCATTATTTGCTGCATTTTCTGGTCAGTCCGAAGGTAGCGATGACTATTATTTGGACTCTGGAGCGGCTGCTCATCATTCAATGAACAAAACTTTGATGGTAGATGTCACGGAATCTAGCTAATTAAGTATCACTACAGCAAATTATTCAAAGATGATGATGGACTTAGTTGGTAACATCAATCTTCCTGTAACAGTACATGGTTCAGAAAGTGATGTTCAAATAAAAAACATTTATTTTGTCCCTGAATTGAAAGTAAATTTTACTATCTGTAAGTCAAATAGTTAGCAAGGAAAATTCCTATTTGATTCTAATTGTGCTAAAATATACAATAAAAATAAGGAAATGATAGCAACAGGTTCGCTTATTTAAATTAGATGTGCCTAAACATAATGTATTTGCTAGGACATCACGGAACAAGACACATACGTATGGGCCATCTGAATTTAGGCAGTTTAAAACAATTAAATGGTGGTTTAATTGGTTTGGAAATTTCTAAAACTAAAAGTTCAAATGTCTGTGAAATGTGTATAATTGGCAAAAGTCACCGTCTACCGTTCCCAACAAGCAGCCCCAAATCTAAAGCAATATTACAGTTAATTCATTCCAATGTGCTTGGAACTATAGAAACAGCCTATCTTGCGGGATCAAAATATGTATTATCATTTTTAGATGACTACAGTCAAAAATCGTTCGTGTATTTTCTAAAAACCAAAGATCAAGTGGTGGAGCATTTTGAAATGTTTAAAAATTTTGCCGAAAATCAAACCGACCATAAAATAAAAATTTGGAGATATCGTGGAGAAGGCGAATTCAATAATAAAAAGTTAAATGATGTTCTAAAATGTGCTCGTATATTAAACCAAGCTACTTGCCCTTGTACAAGCCAGCCGAACGATTTTTTCGTAACTTGATGGACAAAGCAAAATGTTTACTGGTTGATGCTGATCTTTCACATTAATTCTGGGCCGAAGCTGTAAACACAGCTTGTTATTTGTTAAATTGTTCCCCGAGTAAAAATATTGAAAATACTCCGGAACAGTTATGGTTAGAAACAAAATCTAATCTATCACATATAAGGATCTTCGGGTGCAAAGCATTTGCTCACTTTCTTGCTCAAAAGCGAAAAAACTAGACCATAGTGCAACACCGTGAATATTTATAGGATACAGTTTGGAATCCAAAGCTTATAGACTCTATGATCCTCAGAAGAAGCGTGCCTTCATATCGAGGGATGTAATGTTTTCTGAACATGAAAAGGGAAATTCTCTATTATCTGAAACTTATAAACATTTAAACCGCCCTTTTTATGTCATTCCTGAAACGGAGACCGTAATAGTAAATGAGCAAGATTGTGATATTGATATGCCTATTAATGGAGCTGAGGCAAGCAATTTAACTGAATCGTCAGATAATATGGGGAATAATTTAGATTCTGACTTTAAACTACTTATAGGCGGGACATATGAAGCGATAGAACCTGCGCTACAGGGTGTTCAAAGGACTCGCGAGCTACCTGCGGCATTGGATGACTTTGCCAAATTGTATCACATACCAAAAATGTTTGCAGTGATACAAGATGCACCTTAAAGAAAAAGATAAAAAGTACTCAAAAATGTGGAACCCTTTACGATTTTGCGGTCATCCTTGCACAGGGGCCATGTTGATTTCCATGAATCTCGTTTGGTGTTGTTTGGGCGTGGTTCGGGAGTGGGTTACCTTATCCACATTTAATGTCTTCCTCTTCTTCTGTTCGTAGGCAGGGCGAAGGAATAAGGTGAAGGCAACGATAGACGGTAGAGGTAAAGGGAAACTTACATTCTGAAAGAGAAAAGACAAAGGAACGATTCAGGTAAACGTCACTGTTCGACGTCTCGTTGGCTAATAATCTCATGTCCTGTCCAAACCGCGCACTTACCCACTCCGCGCCTGCGCATTCCTTTGCGCCGACGCAACTGTCCGAAATGACGGAAATGCACAAGTCTATTTTAAAAAATAATAATGGCGGGAATTTAGTCACATATTTAAAAAGTGTACATGTCCAATTTTGGCATGTAGCAACACAAAAGATAAGCATCGCCATTCAACGAGGGAATACTACGAGTTTTTTGTTTTTTTTGCAGACGCAAAAGAATTTGAAGAAGCATTTAATTTAATTTAATGTTTTAATGTACATAAACATGTTTAATATTAGTTTAAATTACATTGTGAAAATTTTCAGATAAAAGCAAGTTACCCAAAAGAAAAAATTATATAACGACCGATGGTCGTATTAAAATAAATACTTTGTCTGCGACCAGGTTTGGGTTAGTACGTTTACATTACATTTGATTTTCCAATGCTCCACCCGAAGGTACTACATTGGCCAGGAAGCGAGTTTTTTTTACCTGGAAAATTTGGAATTTTGCCGAACCCTTGCTGTTCCAAGCAAGGTAGGGATCTTTAACGTGCGTGACAACACTCACACACGGGACCTCCATTTTACCTCTCATCCGAACATTTTCAAGCGGACCGTGTCGGGATTCGAACCCGGGACCTTGGGCGTAGTAGTCACACACATACCACTACGCCACGGAGCCGCCTTAGTACGTTTACAGCAAGATGCACTGTAGCAATAAATTGATTTTAAGAAAGTGGAACACGAAGCAACACTACTGCAAATGATATAGAACATAAGTTAGGGGTGGAACATTTAAAATTACAGATACAGCTCATAAGAAAACCAATTAATGATATTGTAAACTTTTTATTTAATATGAATATTATAAATATTTGAGTAAATAAAAGTTTAGATTATTTTTTCATAAATACATATGTAGTGTAACCAACCTGAGAACTGACCCCAACGCCCTCTCTAAACGGCACACTGAGCTTCATAATCTATCATCTAGTGGCAGTGGCTCGACGATACCTAGGTTGTGTTGTTATCATGTGACTCAAATTCACACTGGAAAGATGGTGTTAAGGCGGGAAGGTTTGGAATAAAACTTCAGAACTTACCTAGCTTTATTTTTAATCAAAACAATAACCATTAGATAGGTAATTCGCTTGAAAGCATAGAAAAATAACATTCAAAGTAAACAATGCCGTACTCAACCTGGACGATTGGGAAACAGCACGGCCGAGAAAACCCCAAACTACCTTCACAGTTCCAACTGCATTTGGCACATCTCGGCAAGGACAGGTGACGTACAAGTACCGAGATCACCAACACTGAATTTAACAGTTACCCAGACATACCATACATAATGACTGAATAAACGTTAGTGTAATCCAGCTAGTCTTATCTGGAAGGTACCGAGGTAGGATAACCAATACTACCCAGCTTAAGTTGATTGGGGGGGGGGCATCAAGAAGGTAACCTGTACCTTGACTACCAATGTTTCTTCCTGCATGGATATAAAATGCTAGTAATATTCAACAAGACTCAATCACACGCACCCACATATACGCATTAACAGTTTCCAGCCCGTGTTACAAAATGTTGCACGAAGACTAGTCGACTTGCTATTATTTGCAAAAAGGTACAACTTCAAGTACATCGACAAGACTACATAAATCGCTGAAATGAACTTATGGTATTATTGCACATAGTTAAAAAGGCGCTTTTTATTGAATAGACTATCTCCACCATAGTCATAAATTTGAGCGTGAAGGCACGAGATGGTCGGTCATATCAGAGGTTCTATTTAATTACATCACAACAATTATCACAAATATTAAATACTAGTTAATTATATAGGAACATCGGCTAGATGATAGGATAAACACAAACCAACATGAGTCAAAACGATCTAAAGGGTTTCCTTTCCCGTTGATAGGTGGAGCTCATAAGGAATGCTATTTTTGTTTTGAAGGCGATTGTAATGAATGGGAAATCCATCTAAAGAATTCTTTTTATGTCGAACAGTATCAGGAGATCGTAACGGATGTTTTATGGCGATAGTGATCGACTGCAAAATCTTTTTCTGTCAAATGCTATTAGAAGAGCATAAGGGATATTAATCAACTCTCCTGTAGAGCGAAAGCGGTCGGTAACAAAGCCAACTACAGAAATTCCTTATTTGCCAAAATGTATCAGCAGCCAATAAGGGATGCTAATTTTCTTTCTAATAACAAAGTTATCTAAATTATTTATTTCCTACCGAAAGGTATCAGAAAAATATAAAGAATTCTAGTTTGTTCCTTTTAGGCCTATGGTAATCGATTTCAAAACCATCTACTTCTTGCTTAAAGATATCGGGAACTCAAAGGGATATTAGTCTTCTTTCTTGCTAGGCGAAGGTTGTCGATTGCTAACCCATCTAAAGCATTTTTTTCCCTACAAAACGGCGTGAGGCACCTACAAGGGAATGGTTTTTCTTTCTACAGGCGATGCTAATCGATTTGAAAAACATCTACAAGATTTCTTTTCCTGCGGAAGAGTGTTAGGAGCTCATAAGGAATATTAGTCGTCTCTCTTGTAGGGCGAAGGTGGTTGATTTCTAAACCGTCTCAAGAATTTCCTTGGTGCTTAATGTATTAAATATTTATTATGCCTAAATTAAGATTATCCTTGATTAAACAAGTAGTAGAAGGTAATTTAAAGTTCCGAAATTTTATGGCACATTTTTAACTTTGGAAATGGACAAAACGTTTAGTGTAGGTTTTGCCTAAAAGCGCTCTCGAAATTTCATTAGGAGATTTTTTCATCTAAAATGTGTCTACAGATGGAGATAGAATAAATGGCTAAGGTAAATGGAAAAATTTACAAGAAAAAATAGCTAGTCGGTGTTAGGTCCATGGAGGCGCATGAGCAAGGGAGGTACGAATAAAATGGCACTTACTAAAAGATGGTGTGATTTCGGATAAAACATAAAACTGGTTGCTTTTAACTGATTATACGAGTTGGAAATACAGTTGCAGGTATTAAGCATCATATCTGCCTACCCGCAGTCTTTCAAAGTAGACCTGTTTTGCAGTAAACTAAATTCACATTTGTTTTTCTGTAATATTTCCATAAGGTGCAAAGACTCTCAAATTTGCTTTGTTTTTAAATCTAGCAATTGCATTTCAAAGTCGCCAATGTTAACTGTAACGCTGGCGTGTTACTTTAGGAAACACGAAGTAGTAGAAAACTTTTGATTAAATTTGGTTAGTAGAATAAGCTTTTAACACAAATCCATCCTGCAAAATTTAGAAGCTTTGCTAGTTTACATTTTAAACACTGTTATTGCAATATAATATTAAATTGGGATAAAGAATTAAAATAGGATGACACCCAGTACATTAAATACAAACGTTACTAATTATCAGTATTTTACACCCCTTCGTATTAAATTAAGAAAAATGACACATAGAAACCAGAAAATAACAATCCATATTAAATTATCTATATAAATTTACACAAGTTTACGAAATCATCAGCTATGGAAACGAACACTCCACAAACACATACTCATAAAAGACAGCCATGAAAATTAATGTACTGAGAATGAAACGGACGAATGACACACACGATCGATATTACACGTAAAAGTGTGAGAACGAAATTTGGGGAGGGAAAATGTTATGCAAGGACTAAGTTCGAAAAAAGTTGGGAAGATTAGAAACAAATGATAGTTAAGTGATAGCCAAGATTTGTAGATGGTATTATGTAGCCTCCTTGGCGTGGGTGGCCGGCGACAAATAGTGTTTGAACTTTGCTGAATAAGTTGGCCAGAAAGCTTAGGCACGTTTGTATCGTGGAATTTATATTGCGTCGGTCAGGCATCTAACATTGAAATTATTTAATGAAAGGGTGATAGACTGATTTCATTCTACAACAAAGTGTAGAAATTTAGATACATTGAATGAAGCGACCTAGCGTGTCGTATAAGTAAAAAGCGAATCATTGGCGTTCCTGGACGTCATTAATTCTAAAGATGAAGTGGAAAATAATTGTGAGTAACATTTGAGTGTTCTTTTTTTGTTTATGATTTATAAATATGTACATGTGGGATTGTAAGTATAAGTTGTAAATGATTCGTAGTTATTTGATAAGAAATTAATATTCTGTTAAATAATTATTTTGTTGGGCTTTGACTACAGAAGTAGTTTTGTTTAAATTTAAGCATATTATCGTGAAAGGGAGTTAAAAACTTCTAAAGCGTTAAAAAAATGTGCGTATTAATTTTAAACACAGCTTTATTTGTGGAATGTATTATTAGATGAAGAGTGAAATGGACTAATCTTTTTCTAAAGATTTCTGTTTATAATATCTGGTCAGTTGGATGTTACATTAGGTTTGTTTGTTTTTAAAATTAATATAAGTGCATCTATATTTTAGGAATTTACTGTTAATAGAGTTTAAGCCTAGGTGGAGTTTTATTTAGAGTTATTTATAATATAGGTAAAATAGATAAATTTGTGAAATATATCCAGCCACCCGAGTGATGAAGTTGTATTTGGGGAGGCCCTTGTTCTAGAAATTTCTTTAATTTGACAAAAGTAAATTACTGTTTTTAAGGTATAGTAGAGAAGGGTTAAGTATGATGTAGCGAGATGTAGGAAACCAAAAGTAAAGGAGGCCTATCTCAAATAACCATCTTCCGTATAGGGAAAATGTCAAAGAAATATTACTGAAACAAGGCGGTTTGGCGCCCCCTACTAATGACGAAACAGCAAAGATTTTTAAGGCAGGTTGTTCTCGTAAAATGGTTTTTACGTGTTTATTTTTTTGTTTATCATTTTTTCCATAGAATTCACTCCCTCACTACTGTATTTAGCCGGTTTACCCTTAAAATTGTTATGGGGTTCCTACCCCTTCTGGGCACCTTTAAAGTTGTAACGTTACTCTCACCTGTAACACAACATCAAAGAGAGAAAAGGTATTTCTGTTACAGTAGCATTAATAGGTTTTATTTTTAACAAAGGTTAACATCACTCTGCTGTTTCTTAGTTCGTGAAACCTGTTGAAAAATATTTTCTTCATATCTAAAATTGTTATTTTAAATAGCAGTGTAATATCAGAATCATTTTGTGAATGTTTCAGCTTGCTTGAAAAATGAATAAAAATTTCTCTTTTAAAATCATTAACAAAAAGAGGTAATTTGTTATCGAACGAAATAACCTCTTTTATAACTGGAAAAATTGTTTCCTTTTCCTTGCAATTAAGGTAATTTAGATGGCACGCAACGTCTACCATGAAATAAAATTTTTGGTTTCACTGATCGTTTGCTAGTTCTGCTCAGTAAACATTCTAACTAAAGAAAAACGCTTTAATTACTGTTAACAAGAAAAGAAAACGTTTTAAAACATTTGGTTTTGTTAACGAACGTACCTTGTTATGCAGCAGAAAATTTGTGTACTTCAATTCAACTAAGATTGGAGTTGGTTATTACATCAAGATGCTAATCTAACCTAAAATAAACTATCAACAAAGTACCTCTTTTAAGCACCGATGCAGGTTCCACATTGCCTAAATAAATTTTTGGGCAGCATATCAGAATTCTTATAAAGTCTGAAAGTAGACAAAACAAATATATTCACTTTTATACGTGAATATAAAATCAATGACCCGAAAACGCTCGAAGGCTTAGTGCTAGGCAGGATTTCTTCTGTAGTTTAGGTAGAAGTGCTTGCGATGCTCCTAAGTGCAAACATATTCATAGAACAAAAGCTTCTCAATAAATCGATTTGGATATCCTGCGATAGCAGAGTTGCTGTTTTGGTTTTCGGCAATTGTGAAATAGTCTCAGAAGCTTTCCCTGGATCAGCTATCAGAAAGCAATGTCCTAAAACCTCTGAATAAAGGGTTTACACGAGACGAATTAGCTAAGTACGCATTTAGACGATTCTTGACCCCTTCACTATTTGAGCTATTGTCCACAATTTAATTCTGAATAAAACAGTGCACACTATGGACGAATGGAAATACAAAAACTTCTTTTAAGCTAGAAAAAAAACATTGCAGCCTTTTTCTAGAGCGTTACAAAATGTGTGTACAGTTAGTCAGGTAACAACTGCGTCCTGTGATAAATATACCTGCGGATTACTACACCCTTAGTAATCATATGCACAAGAAGGTTGTGCAAGACCTACTATATCGAGGATGGTAAGAAAAGGATAAGAGCAGAATATGTCCTGTGAGATTGTTCTGCACTTGCTAAAAATAGAAATCTTGTCTTGGTCGATTTCTGGGCAGAAATGCCTTGAACACACCTCTGACAACTATCCTCAAGTTCATAGAGAGGGTCGGCTGGCTTGCGGCAGAAAGCTAGAGACAGAATTTTTTTAAAGACGTTGCACAATGGGTCTAGGACTTGTGGCCTAAGCATGCGTGAAACTTTTTCGGGCTTTCAAACAATATTTAAGATACAAAAACGTGCATTCATTTACATCTTTTGCAATATAGAAATGGTGTAGTAGATAATAGCATGAAATCCACTTCATAAAGCATCATTGTTTGAAGCACGTTTATGTCGCTCAATTTAACCTATTTGTGCAAAGTTCATAATGTTTAAAATCAGTGGAATACATTCTGTAAAAAATTTAAATAAACAAACACCATAAAGGAATTTAATAAAAAAGCTCTTTAACTACATACAACTATTGTTGTTTAGTAACAACTTCCTGTTGCCATCGTGGGATAAGATTGTCCTGTAGCTTATAACCGTCTCTATTAATCAAAAATTGGTCCCATGCCACTATTTAACAGCATCCACTCCCTCCTAGTAAAGCGTCGTCGCTCAAAGTGCTAGTAAGCATGCGTAATTTTTTTTAGTGACACCTGAATTGCATAATGCAGTCTAGGGTCGCACGTCTATTCGATCTTTGACTAATTTAACAAATTAGTTTGGCTTTAAGCACTAAAACAAATCTACAAGACTACGAAAAAGGCATATGTGTTATTTTAAAAGAAATGGTACTGTTTCTTCAATACTACCAACAGACAAGGTAATTAAGATACATCTTCGCTTCCTTTTGAACTGTTTAATCCAATTTCAAATTGTAATACAATCACTAAGTATGCAGTGGTAGCAACTGCAAACTGCAATCATAATAACACAATTACTTGTTTTTATTTTTATTCAATACTCACAGATGATAATAAGGTAGCAGCAAGTGGAAACATATTACAAGCAGTGAAAGAAACTCTTTGATGAAGAAGTCTTAAATAATAACAAGTAACCTGAAACATAAACATGATAGTCAAAAAATTTTTGAACGAAGTAAACTAACTAATGTACTGTTAAAGATACGGGGTAAGGAGTTTAACTGAATATTGGATATCGTACGTGCAAAGCGGCTTTTGTAACTGGACCTAAATTGAGTTGGATTAGGGAAGCCTGTTAACTAATATTTAAGGAGTTAATCCACAATAACATGAATAAATTACAAGAGAAATACCTTAAAAATATATTATAAAAATTAATTACAAACCAATAGATGTTTGTGAGGTTTCTCCATCTTGTTTCAGTTTATGAATGTCTCAATTTTTAGCATCAAACAAGCTAGTTTCTTTCTGTCGTTGCTTAAGGAGGTGGTTACCCCAAAGCGAACTTGAAAGTTCATTCCTGATTTACAAAACCTAAATATTTTTCATTAAAATGTCATTTGTTCCGCCAGCCTGCCTGTTCAGTGTTGGAGTAATATTTGCTTTGGTTGAAATTAAAAAGGAAAATGAAACAGAAGTGACTAGAAGTAACAAAAATTGTTTAGCTGTAGTAAATGACTACTAAAAACATTAAACTTTTGATTTTAAACAGCTTCAGACACCAGTATTTTAAGTATTAAATCTGAACCTCGTAAAGGTATTAGTTACAATTTTGACTACACACGCATTAAAATGAACAGCCAGTTATACAGAAGGTTTAGGGAGGAAATGGAAATATTTTAAAGACATGTGTAAGGAGCAAGAATAAACAAAATAATCTCATATATTTAATTCGATTTTCATTTTTTTCAGAGATAAGTAGTGTAACACCCAAGAACATTTTTAAATTAATCCAAATTTCAAATGCTATCTTCTGCCAATCACAGACAATCCTATCTAAAATGTAACTCATCACTAACCAGAATTAATATAGTTACCCAACCCTAGTTTGATTTTGGGGTGACAGTTTACAACTTAAACGAACATAACCTATCAACTGATATCTAACATCCCCTGAAATTTAGAAAATTTTAAATTAAGGCGCCAAAGAAAATGTTAGTTTGTTCTAGAAAATTAGAAACCGGAAATGCGCAATAATATTTAATTTTTCGTGATATCTATAAAAATATTAACAGGAAGTACTTTAGAATATAACAGAGTAACTTAAATTTAAATATAGGGTAGTTTTCAATTAGCACTGGCAGTAATAAAAGTTGATTTAAGCAATTAACCTATAAGCACACGTAGGGATGATTTAAGATTGTGAAATATGTAAGGTTTTGATTGGCTAGACCAGTCAGGTGATCGAAGGTATATAACTACGGTAAGTAAGAAATTGAAAAAGAGACGACACAAAAGCCTCACCAAGACACACAACGACAAAAATATATGAAAGGAGGCACGTAAATGAAAAACTAACTAGCCCGGAGCTAGTGCGGAGTATGCTGCAATGCCGCGTAGCAGTATTGGTTATATGACTGTGTAAATTAAATTAATGGTTAGTGAACAAAGCTAATAAATTAGTATGCGCATTACGGGAAGAATAGTGAATTTAAGTAGTTGATGGAGGACACACATAAGTTTGGCTCTTAAAGGAGAATTAAATAGCAATAAATTTAAGTGTGATCAGAAAACGAAATGGTTAAGCTGTAAGGCGGTTAATGGTAGGAAGCGCAGGTTTATTAACTGCGAAGAAGATGATAACTAATCCCACTCATACGGTTCATTATTTATTGATTCTGGAAGTTCGGCTTTTGGAAGCTCGATTCCAAGCCAAGTTGGTGCAGAAGTAGGGGAATATAAAGAGTTTTGATCACAAAATTTATTAACACCCGTGTTAAGCACTATCAACCCTGGTGAGGATAA